>APFE031029544.1:307182-327802 GCA_000404065.3 Pinus taeda
CTGATGATACAAGGCTCGGGGGGGGGGGGGCGGTCATGAAAGAATGGAGCATGAATGTATTGCATCAGATGACACACAAGATGGGTTGATGAATTCTCTAAGCGAATTCTCTTGAATATATCGGCGAAACTAAAATGGATTGGTAGTATTAACCCCAAAGATGGATGGTACGATGGACCAATGGTAGTATGACCGGTGAACGGAATAACCCAACCCGACTCAATCATGTTGATGGAGTGAAAGTGTCATGTTCAAGAGCAACTTTGCTACCAATAAAGTTTCTTCAACTTTTCTTCCCAAATTTTCCCCAATCATTGCTGACCAGAACCTCTTTATTTTTATCAAGCTTGAGGAGGATAACATATGCTTGTTCTATAATTTTCCCTTCAGGCAAACCCATCGCTATGTTTTAACGAGCCTAGCGATAGTGAAACTCGTTCTTGTCTCTATGGACGAGTTTGTTGCTATTGGTTTTAACGAGTTTAAGGACAAAGACAACTCGGTCCTTTTTCAATTTTAGAGAGTCTGAAAAGTGACGGAAAGGAAACTCCAGTAATCCTTTTTCTTCATATAATCCCTTAAGTCTAAAAAAGTATAAATAATATGAAAGGGATGAATTTTCAATAGTTTTAACGAGCCGAACAAGACAAGCACTTGATCTTTTTGTGTAATAATCCCTCAAGTCCAAAAAGATTAAAATTTCGAGGAGGGATAGCACTTTTGATAGCTTTAACAAGCTGGAGAGGCCAATTGCTCGGCAATCTTTTCATATTTTACGAGTCAGATGAAAAGAACTTAAAGGAGAATCGTTTTTGAGGAACGAGTGATATTTTTGGGTAGCAGCTGGTTCTAGGTAAGGTTTGAAATTTTCCAATTATGGCAGCGTTACAAGGATGGCTAACAGAATCACTCGTCGCAGTTGTTCCTCAAAAGGGTAAACAATCAAATGGAGGTGTATGATTGGCTAAAACAGAGTGGAGGTGATGGTAATAACACGACCAAGGCTCAAAAGCTTATGATAATGCGTTCGTAATGGTTATTTACCGAAGGTGGGTTCATTTTTTAATGAGCTTAAACTCTGGTGGAACATATGATATTTGCTTAGGTTTAATTTTTAACGAGCTTGAAATTTGCGTAAAACTGCTCATGGCATGTTTATTTTTTAATGAGCTTGAACCCTGCGGTAACACTACTCATATTCAGTTTCATGTTTACACAAGATTGAAACGAAAAACTATGCTTGTTATAAGTTCGCATGCCCCCAGCATAATAACGCAAATTGAGCAGCATGCCCCCCAAGCTTCATTGCATTCAACACAGTGGTTGGAATGAAGGTTTACCTTCAAGATATTTGAAAGACTCGAATTGGATTTGGAAAGGGAGTTGTTTCATTTTTTAGTGAGGTTGACACAGTAAAAGAACTATCCTCATAATCCACTGTATTTATAGTATTTGATAGAAAATCTAAAACTAAAGGATGATTAAGGTTGCTAGAATAGTCTTTGTAGTAATCCGGAAGATGGGAATGATGGTGGTAATCTTCCCATGGTGCCTCTCCTATCATCATTGACTGAATGATTCCTTCGTCTATAGAATGTATATGCGACCAAGGATCTGAAGAGATACCATATTCCTTATAACTATCTATCCAAACACTCGATGAGCATTGATTTGGGTTTGCCCCCTAGGCTAAGAAAATTAATTGGTACAATATTTCTAAAATGTCGATGATCCATGCTGTCAAAAAGTTCAGGAATCTTCTGAATCTAGAATATACCATATTGCAGGTTCCCACTATGGCCACTTCCACCAGATTGTTTGGAGGCGGTAGGGCAAAAGTACCCATCAATATAGGGTCTTTTAGTAGGCCTACTCCGATATTTTGAAGCGACTAAGAAGTTCCGTGGATCATCGGAATGCTTCTCGTAACTTGTGAACTGTTGGGGAGAAAGGTTTGTTGGTCGACGATTGTAATCCCTGCTTGAAAAGGAAACACAATCTTTCTGATGTATGTTGACACAACAATAGCCATAGTATAAATCCAAGGCCTTCCTAGTAGGATGTTGTAATCGAGGTTTCCATCGATAACTTCAACATCAATTTCTACTGTCTTGCCCCCCAGTTTGACTTCCAAGTTACTTAAAATCCTGTATGGATTGTATGTTCGTCCATCAAATGCTTTCAATGTCGTTGACGATTGCGACAAGGGTGGTGAGCCCAAAGTTTTCTAGCAACTCATCGACATAATACATGTAGATGCTCCCTCATTAATGATCGTTCGATGAACAGTTTTGTTGAGGGATTTCACTTGAATAAGGAAAGCAAGTTGAACTGGTAACTGAGGATCATATCCTTTATGATTAAAGGCCACAAGATTGGAATCCGCTAGGTCAATCCTACCTATTGCTGATAATAGAGCCTGCTTTTGGGATGGGCAATTCTGCAGTACCTCAAGTGTCGACTGCAATTGGGCCAAGTCCTCTACTATATTACAGTTCTATGCTGCTCTGGTACAAGGATTAAATGTCGATTTGTGTACTACTCCCTTTGGCGGCTTTATCGTTAGCTCAGGAATGATGGGTAGCAAAACTTCAGTCGAAGTTGTTGTCTAATTACTAAGTTGATCAGTAGCCTTGTTGTTCGACAGTTGTTGATTCCCATAATCTTTATTCCTTGTCGATATCAAAGCATTATGTTGATGCTTTGAAACAGATAACATAAGCACTTGGGACAGGGAAGCATTATCACTAGCAACCAGATTGGTTCCTAGGTTTGGAAATGGATCAGTCAATACTACTGAGGTTTTTGAACTCTTAAAGAGTTTCTTAACTTCAGCTTTATGTGGACAATCTCTCGTCTGATGATCCTCATTGCATATCTAACACCCCGCAGGGGGTTTCCTTTGCCCATAAGGGTTTTCAAAAGATTTTTCAAGAGACAACTCCTGTTTATTATTTTTCTCTTTCTTTTTCTTCTTGCCCCCTAGTTGCTTTGGTTCTTTGCCTTTGTCAGTCGACACGACATTTACCTCCGAGGCGAGAAGTTCTTCATTTGCATTTTGACTAGAAACCATATGAGCTTTCTTTGACGTAGCCTTTACGGTTTTCGTCATAGTCGTACCTATCACACCATCGCCGACATGAGAGTCTTTGTTTGATTTAGGAGCAAGAGGAACGAAAAATTCCGGTCTAGGAGCATCAGGGATTTTGTCGTAGAGCATGCCAGACTGAGTATAGATCAAGTCTAGATATTGCGCAGGAGTAATGACTTGCTCTTCAGTGACGACCCCTCCCTTTGCCACATCTTCTGTGATAGAATGTAACAATGACTTAATAAACCATTCAGCTAACAGCTGATCAGAAACATATGTTTTTACCATTCTACGACAACGCCACCACTCATGGATATGATCAGATATATGAGTGGCTGTCGTCTGTTTGAAATTGGTAAGAAGCTCTGTTCCTGTTTCGTACCTTATGGGTAATTGAAAATGGGCTAAAAAGGTTGTGGCAAGGGTGCTAAAGTTATCAAATGAATCTCTAGGCAATTCGATGTACCATTTTATTGCCAGACCAGTTAATGTTCACTGAAAAAGGCAAAGCCTAATCAAATCATCATTTAGAGTGTTGGATGAACACCACAAATGAAAGGTCATCACATGATTCGACGGGTCTTCACCTTGATTTCCATTAAATTTAGGAATATCTGACGAAAGTTTGTGAGGAATCACCAACCACCAAGGGGCATAAGCAATTGGATCATTTCTTAGTTGATTTAGATCTGGTAACTCTAAAGTCGCCACGAAGGGCAACTCTTGATTCAGGTTCGACGAAGAATACCTAGGATAAGATGGGATTGCCTGAGCAGTGGGTCTTTGCATACCGGCATAGTGCATTTGATGTTGATAACTTTGGTAAGGTTGATGGGCATAACCACTATGAAATGATTGATGTTTATTGTTTTGAATATACTACTGCCCATTACTTGCAAAGATTTGTTGCTCAGATCCTTGGCAAATTTGTTGGAATTGTGGTTGTTGATATTGCACTAGCCATGGTTGTGAAACCATTTGTTGTTGTCCAATACTAGAAATTTTACCAAGATGAGGGGTAATAGTACCCGTTTGAACCTAGGTTGCTTCGGTTAGGGAGCCACTAATCGATGATTGCAGCTGTGTCGCGGAGACAGGAGGTTGTTGTACTACGACCTAAAAAACTTGAGGTTGGCATACAATAGGCAACACTTGTACTTGTGACACTGTCATAATGGCTGGCATAGTGGGGATATTCGACACAGGTAGGCTTTGTTGCATTGAGTATACAACTCTTGGTTGTTGAGGCAGTATTGGCACCCAATCGCTAGATGTAATTCCAACATGACCCGAATTCTTTTGTGAACTTCCATATGGTTGTTCTCCCAAAGGAAACAATGAAAGGGTATACTACCCCCCATATGGTGGCAATATAGTGCTCGAAGGAATGATTGGCCTTTGGGGACAGGACTGCACAAATTGATACTATTGCAAAGGATCAATTTGTTGAGACTCAACATAAGAGATTCCAGACATTATTCTGGACAAACAAACGGGAATAGACCATACTGTCAAAATAGCCTCTAGATGGACTCCATCTAGCGGTTGAGAGATAGTTGGGATAGATGGTACATCGGTGAACATCGTTGGAGTAGCAGCAAATGGTTCTGCTGCTACTACATTAGATGACACAGTCCTAGATGTCGATGGTTGTTCAGACATATCTAATCTATCCAAGAGATTTCCTAGCGATTCTATAGGAACTTTTGATGAAGGGAGACTAACTTTTGATGAAGAAGGATATAGGGTGATACCGAATCCAAAATGCAATGGAGTACTGGACGGAGGATCCTCCACAATCTCTTCTATAGCAATCAATCAAGGTGGGAGAGGTAGACCATCAGGTCCATAAAATATTTCTGGTGCCAAAGAAGGTATAGACTCTGCAGCAACAGTTGTTGGAGGGTTAACACTTTCTGAATCAGCTATAGATGTAGCCGGTTCAGGAATAGAAGCATTTACTGTTACAGTAAGATCAGTTCTAATGTCCTCTTGCAGCCGTAGACCTTCTTCTGCAAAGGCAGGGGTACCAGAGATGGTTGGAGTAACTGGAGTCCCTGAGGATGTTGGAGCACAAGTCCCAAGCAATCATGGGGACTTTGACTCGTTTAAACAAGTTCGCTTTGTCCGGAATAGTTTTTTTTCCAGAGTCAAAGACGGTTGACTCGTTAATCTTCGTGAACGACAAGGTTTCGATTGAATTTATTCCACGATTGAGGATTACTCAATCAACTCAAAATAAAGGAAAAATTATTCCGAATTAAATGAATTTTAGACGCTTTGACACAACTTGCTTTTTCAATTTTTAAGAGTCGAGAAAAAGCCAAAGATGACTCTAGTCGACTTCGATTTTTAATGAGCCTAAAATGACAAGTGCTCAAATGGACCTTTTCCTTTAAGGAGTCTGAAAAGGAATGAAAGAGACTACTCTGGAAATCTAGATAGAGGGACTACCAAACCAATCGCAAAACTACAAAATACTTTTTACAGTACGGCAGTCAATCTTCCCAAATGTTTTGTTCAGTGCATTGCGATCGATAGGGTGGCAGACATAACTCCCTAAGGATAAAGGATAAAACCGATTGTGGTCTCCCAATATATACTCGACGGTACATGGGAGCACAAGTCTGTACTCGCACTTGTCATCTCAAAGAGGAGGAATCACCCAACCTACAATGAAAGCGATAGTTACCAGGCTTTACGATGCTGGAATACGTCTCTAGCCTAGACTTTTAAATGTTGTGCATTAGGTTCCAAAGCAATTTTTATGTTCATTAAATTTATTTTACAGTTGATATTTCTTAAGAAATTTTCCTTTCAGGTCCACCGCGTGATGTAGATATACAATTCTTAAAATGCAATCTAAGATGATAAACAATCATTTAATCTTATTTTTGCAATGAAAATCCTAGCTAATAAGGAAAGAGTTTGCAATGAAAATCCTAGCTAATAAGGAAAGAGAAGGAGGATTCTTTCAACATAGAGCAGAGAGCACACACTAGATGCACTGTCCTAAATCAAAATCAACAAGAAGTCTAAATGCAAATGCACATGCATGTATTTGTTTTTGCTTTCTTAATGTGTGAATTACAAAAAGAATGCTAAGTACAAATCTGAATCGTTTCAAGCGAAAGTACTAACGATTTTCTTTTTAAAAGACGAAAGGAAGATAATGACGACACTTTGCGATTTTGAATTGAAAACTGCTTTCGACACTTGAAAAACTATTAATTCAAATCAAATACAAGAGTAACAATGTAATCGACCATCAAGAATAGTAGGATTCTTTTCTTTGACTGAAAACGACACTTGCAAAACTTCCAAATCAAAAGACGATAGTTTCATTACACTACTCCTTTGTAAAGGAGAACCGTAAATGGCGAACAATACATAAAAACATTTATAGTTATTTGTACTATGGAGGCTGATTTGTGCAAAGGAAGGGAGTTTCCACAGTGGTAAAATGATCATAGACAACAAAATTCCTGACTAAAATTGAAAAGAGTGAACAAAAACCAAAATCTAGAAGCAGAAGATGTCTTATCTGATCATCGCACCTGTGACACAGAGAAAGAGCAATGCATCTCACCTACTGCACATAGGAGGTGCAATGCATCTAGATTCCCAAGAGGAGAAGGTGCAATGGTCCAGGGATGAGACTTCAACTTGGTTCTTGGTCACAGTTTGCAGCGTAGTTCATGGATTTAGGCCGAGCTAATGATAGTCAGTAAATGCAAATCACAGGGGCTGATCTAATGAGGCTACTTGAGCCACCACCATGGCAATTAGGATGTTTGCAAATCAATTTTTCAATTTATAAAGAAAACCCGGAGATTGACTGAAGCAACATTGATCTACTTTGCACTTGCATAGCAAATGTAGTTCGAAGGCTAGATGGCTTGACTTCAGGCTCTGTCTGTAAGCTTATAAAGCAAATAAATATAGACAAGCAAACGAGCTATTTTCTCCCCAGCGGAGTTGCCATTTTGTTATTGGGAAATCTAGTGTCTATGCAGAGCTACTAGTCCCACTAAGACAGGTAGCTATCTTAGAAGCAAATAGATTAAAGTTACTTTCATTTTCCTTTACGAGAAGTAGATAGGAGAGGAGAAAATAATACCAACCTCAATCTTTCACTCAGTTCCTTGCTTGTTCCTTCTCCTCTCTGACAGATCTTTGCCGCTCTTTCCTTGACCACTCCACTTCAAAGAGTACCTGCAAAGTTAAAGCATCATAATACCTTCAAAGTGTAGAGATCTACAATCATAAACAATATAAGACTAGATATATATTGACCACAAAAATGCACATATTATCAGACATACAAGAATGTGGAGGAAAAATGGAATAGATTTATTGATATAAAGATTAGAAGAGAGGATTAAAACCCATTTATCTGACCCAACATCATCCTCCCAGCATGAAAGCCCTTCTTCACCTCATGAAAAGCTTATATCACCCAACACTACGATATTCCACCAGGAAACCAACAACACTTCCTTACAAGATACAAGATTCCAGCCCTCAACCTCTGGATCTTTGGGATGAGGGATCCATATATAGATATTTGCAGAGGTGTCAGTCAGCTCTGGGTTTTTGATTAGTGTCATTCCACTGATAGTTCTTGGCTCCACTTGGAGATTTCATTGATCTCTTACTCACCTTGGGCAAATTTTGTGAGGCAAGTGTCATATGAGAAGTTTCTAGAAGATTCCTTGATCATCCACTTAGAAAATAGTCTCTGCCACTTGTTTATTCTCGCTCATTGCACCCTATAGAAGGAATTTTCAGTATGCATCGTACCCTGACCATGGAGCAAGTGAGAAGGTCCAATTTTGACCAGTTCTGAGCAGTTTTCTGTGGAGAACTTCTGGGAGATGATGTAATCAGCTGACCTTGTTCCTTTAGGGTGTGTAACAACACTTTTAGGGACTCAGACGCACTTGGTTTATGGACATATATGATTTGGGTTTCAGTGCCAAAATATGTCTATAACATGTATATATGTGGGTTGTGGAACTTCAAATGAAGACATCATCCAAGCAATCAAGTTTGATCAAGGGAGCTCACATAAGGAGTTTTGCAGTTGAGCGAGATGCGAAGGAGTTCAACGAAGTTTGAAGGGTGAAGGTGACTACTGTGGGTGCAGGTCATGAGCCCGCACGATGGGCAGGTTGAAACAAAATGGAAAGAAAGCATTCAAACAGTTCAGTGAGTCAGGTAGGGCTGTACGATGGTGCACCACTGACGAGTTGAGGTGAACTGGTGAACGGCTGGGTGAATGTGCGGATGAGTGACTGGGTAGGGTGTGTCATGCCCCTACACTGGTGGTAATCTTCCAACTGCACTATAGTGAGGTGCAGAACCATTGAACACTTTCTTTTCACCAATACTTATGTTCATGCACTATGCCCAACATTCATACTTAGTTTATTTTTCGTTAACAAGTATTACATGTTTCCTTTATACAGATGAAAACCCATACAAATTCACCATCAACAACAATAACATATACAATTGCACAACAATATAAAGGGAGGGGAAACTCCCCAAATTTAGACTTAGCAAAATTTCCAACTTCGTCGTGTCATTTTCCCGACTCAGGCGTGCCTCATCGTAATTTTGTCGCCTCACCCAGGCACCCTCCGCACAAGTCACACCTCCATTTCACCAAATCAACACTTCACCCAACTTCCATTGTTTCGTAGTGCACGACGTGCCTTACTCGGGTCACCCATTCGCAAGTTCCAACTATTTCAACCAACTCTTTGTTTCGTCATGCATGACACGCCCTACTTAGTCGCCTGTCCACACGTTTGCTCGACCACACACCTGTTCACCTCAACTCGTCGGTGGGTGCATCCGCTTTGGAACCCTTGCTCGACTTGCCAAATGACCCGAACACCTTGTTCCTTTGTTTTTCCCATCCACTCAACTTGTGAGCAATGCACCCATCGTGCAGCCTTGCTTGACTAGCTGAACTGTCCTGAACGATCTCTCCCATGTCGAGTCACTCATCATGCGGGTCCATGACCTGTAGCCCATAGTCACCTTCACCCTCGCACTTACTATGACTCTCCAACTCGCTCAAACACAGAACTCCTTTGTTGATTGAACTTGTTGCTTGGATTGAATCTGCCTTTGTCCAACCAACCCACCACCTATACATATGGGTGGTGGCAAGTCGTGCCACCTAGCTGACCCACATTATATCGCCTGGATGACTCACTGCTTTTTTTATATGTTCGGTCGGCTCACCCAACTCATGGGTAGCTCCCCCTTCACAATGCCCCATTGCATTGTTGATTCAAGTTAGCCATTAGCTCAATCTTGGCTCGCAGCTATAAGTCCATGACCAAAAATTTTCCCACACATTTTTCACTCATGTGTCTAACCCGTTTTTACCATAGCTCATTCATTTGTCACTTCACTCGCTCAGTGGGTATACCTGCCCATCGCATGGACCACAGGGCCTTACATCCTTCCCCACCTGAAATCATTGTCATCCCTGAGAATATCTCATCCCAGTAACCATCCGCCACCAAGATAAGAACCAATCCTTGATCCATTATATGAACCAGTCCATACACTGCAAACATCCCTGCAACATATGAAAAACAACTGTCTCTGCCAGGTGTCATCCCATCGTGACTGTTGTCAAGATACTCCAATATAATGCTGACACATCTCTGCACACTATTGACCCCCATGACTTCAACTAGTTAGGTAGCTAATCCAACTGTTGTGCTCAAATCATAAGAACGTACATCCTTATGCCTTCACGAGTCTTTTCTCAGACTCTACCACATCTTGGACTCACCAAGAATCTCCCCATGCTTAGGTCCATGGAAACTCCATCCCATCTGCAACATGTCATGATGCTAATGCCAAGCCATTCCTGCATCATTTGCCTGTCATACCTGCTCAACCTATTTAACGGACTCACTGTCGTGAGAAACTAACAATGAGCCCCATCTTCTAAGTCATCTAAGAATATGTGGAGGGAGTAGAGCCTGAAGGCTCTCCCTCAATAATCAGCTCAATCCACCTGTATGGATCTTCTATCTCCATCCTCTATAGATATGTGACTCGATCCTCCTCCTAGACATTTGGCCTCACATAAACATCGTCATCCTCAACATCCTCGAGCCTCCTAGACAAATCCAAGATAGTATCGCATAGTGTCCTAATAACCTGTGACTGTTCCACAAGCTTTGCCTCAACAATAGACAACTGGTTACACACCTCATTCATCTGTTTCTCATCCTCCATTTGCATCACTGCTAGCTTACACTCAGGTCTTGTCACACAAATAGTTGGAACACCAATGGGTACATCTTCCCTTCCATCATAAATGTATATCTTCTTCAAATGTGGAATAATCATCGCATCATATTGTTTCAAGAATTCCATTCCTAGCACAGCTTCATAGTCATGAATCTGTACTACAGTGAAGTTGACTTTCCTGGTCCACTCACCAAGTGTTGTTTCCATCTGTTCAACTACACCAATCATGGAATGATGAGGAGAATTCACTGTCTTCATTTGCGCCTTCACTGGTACAAACTTCAGCCCAATCCTTCTTGCAACGTCCTCACTCATGAAGTTGTGAGTAGCCCCACTATCCACCATAATGGGTACGTCCGCACTCCCAACCTTCATCTGAACATACTCCAAGTTGTTCCTTTCTGGATCTCTTCAAGAGGCCGCTTCTATAACAGTTGCAGCTCCAGTTATTTGCATCACCCCCATAGAAGTTCCTTCTTTCTTCACATTAGACTATGCCACCACAACCACTTTTGGTCTTGAAGGAAAATTCCTCGCCATATGTGGTTCCACACATATCCAACACTTCAATGGTTTCTTTGTCTTCATCTTATCATCTGATTTCGAAGCATCATCGTTCTTCTCTTCCGGCTTATCAAACTTCTTCTTTTTCTCATCAGAAGTTTCGTCATAATGCTCCACCAAATGATCCACAACAGCGAAAGCCTCCTCAAGTGTCTTAATCTTTTGCCTCTTCACTTCATTTCGTGCCCAAGGTTTTAGCCCAATGATAAAGTTGAAAACCTTGTCTCTTTCCTCCATGTCTAGAAGTTCCAAAACTACACTTGCAAACTCCCGCTGATATGTGTGTAGACTTCCCGTTTGCTTAATATACTTTATCTTCATCCTTGCTTCCCATGTTTCATCTTGAGGATTGAAGTGGGTCTGCAAAACCTTCTTCATGTCATCCCATGAAGTTATGTCATCAACACTACCACTGGTAATCTGATACATCCTCCTTTGCCACCACATCTTAGCATCCTTCATCAGGAATTGAGCAGCCACTTTCACCTTAGTTTACTCATTTGGTAAACCCAAGCGTTCCAAGTATTTCTCCATATCCCATAGAAAGTTACGAAGAGTCTTCACACTTCTTGTACCATCATAAGATTCTAATTCCTTGACATTCACATGAGGCACTCCTCCACCTGAGTTATGTCTCATAGCCTTCTTCAACGCCATGATCTCATCCTTTGCTTCATCAAGAGATTTTTGCAAGTTCAAGATTTTTGCCAAACCTTGGTCTCTTGCCTTCCCAATCTTCTTTACTTCCTCTTCAAGTTATGTATACTTAAGGTTAGTATACTCATATCAGGTCGAGAGTTCATTGAATTCCTCTCTCATCTTCACATTGCCTTCTTGATATTTAAGGATCTTGGCCACTCTTAAAGTCCACAAAGAATCCAATTCTTCCATCATTTCCAATATCGTGTTTATGAAAGCCTCAATTGCATTGTGGCTAGATTCACACACAATATGAGATTCACCTGACATCTCTGCCATCAGCTTCCTTCTTTGTGATCTAGTATAGACCATCCAACATTCACCAGATTCCCTACAAACTGAATCAGCTCTTGATCAATGATCAAATTCTTTCACTTGCACTTCTCAAATCAGTCTCTACACCACTATCACTTCACCAAGTTTCCTACAAAACTTGGACCAGCTCTGATACCACCTGTCATGCCCCTACTCTGGTGATAATATTCCAACTGCACTATATTGAGGTGCAACACCACCGAACACTTTCTTTTCACCAATACTGATGTTAATGGACTACACCTAACAGTCGTACTTAGTTTATTTTTCGTTACCAAGTATTATATTTGTCCTTTATACAGATGAAAACCCATACACATTCATCATCAATAGCAATAACATATATAATTCCACAACAGTATAAAGGGAGGGGAAACTCCCCATTGTAAGTCTTCCCACAATATCAATATATATAAGTTTCACTTTTACAAAGTATAAGTTAAATCTTGGGAAACCCCAAATTTACACTTAGCCAAATTTCCAACTTTGTCCTATCATTTTCTCAACTCGGGCATGCCTTGTTGTAAACATTTCACCTCACTTGAGCACCCTCCACACGAGTCACACCTTTTTTTCACCAAACCGACACTTCACCAAACTTCCGTCATTTTGTCGTGCACAGTGGACCCTACCTGGGTCGCCCGTCCGCACGTTACAACCGTGTCTACCAACTCTTCGTTTCATCATGCACGACACACCATACCAATCTACCATCCGCATGTTCACCCGGTCGTTCACCCATTCACCTCAACTCATCAGTGGGTGCACCCATCATGTAGCCCTCGTTCAACTCGACAAACTACCCAAACACCTTGTTCGTCTATTCCGCCCATCCACTCAACTCGTTGGCGGTGCATCTGTCATGCAGCCCCGCCTCACTCGTTGAACCGTCTTGAACGATGTCTCCCGTATTGAGTCACCTGTCATGCAGGTTCATGACCTCCGCCCACAGTCACCTTCACCCTCGCACTTGTTGTGACTCTCCAACTCGCTCAACCGCAGAACTCCTTCGTTGATCGAACTTGCTGCTTGGATTGAATCTTCCTTTCTCCTACCAACCCACCGCCTATACATATGGGTGGTGGCGGGTTGTGCCACCTAGCCGACCCACGTTATATCAGCCAGCAGACTCACCACTTTTTTTATATATTCGGTCGGCTTGTCCAACTCATGGGTGACAGCCCTTCACAATGCTCCATCGCGTTATTAGTTCAAGTCAACCAACAGCTTGACCTTGGCTTGCCACTATAAGTTTGTGACCAACGCTTCGCCCATACATTTTTTGCTCATGTGTTTCATCTATTTTGACCGTAGCTCATCCGTTTGTCACTTCGCTCACTCGATGGGTGCACTCGCCCATCACATGGAACATAGGGCCTTACAGGGCACGCCGTGTATGATGAAATGAAGAGTTGGTTGACATGATTGAAACGTGCAGACGAGCGACCTGGGTAGGGTGCATCATGCACGACGAAATGGTTGAAGTTGGGTGAAGTGTCAGTTTGGTGAAACAAAGGTCTAACTCATGCGGAGGGCGCCCAGGTGAGGTGACACGGTTACGACGAGGCATGCCTGAGTTGGGAAAATGACACGATGAAGTTGGAAATTCAGCCTAAGTGTAGATTTGGGGTTTCCCAAGATTTAAATTGTACTTTATGAAAGTGAAAATTATATATATTGATTCAAGCAGACTAATATTGTAGGGATTTTCCCCTCCATTTACACTGTTGTGCAATTGTATATGTTATTACTGTTGATGATGAATGTGTATGTGTTTTCATCTGTATAAAGGAAAAATATAGTACTTGGTAATGAAAAATAAACTAAGTACGAATGTTAGGCGTAGTCCATGAACATAAGTATTGGTGAAAAGAAAGTGTTCAGTGGTGCCACACCTTGCTATAGTGCGGTTGGAAGATTACCGCCAATGTAGGGGCATGACACTAGCGACCCAATGTACCACGGTTCACCCTACCGCAGTGGCCCAGTGACTCGTGGGGATGGTAGGGTGATTCCGAGAATCAGTCCGTCGTTCACTCCACCCCAGCGGCCCAATGACCCGCGGGGTGGTGGGGTGATTCTGGGAATCACCTCGCCATCCGCGCCACCGCGGGGACCCAATGACTCACAGAGGTGGTGGGATGATTTTGGGAATGACCCCCCCTTCAACCACCCCAGCGGCCTAATGGCCCACTAGTGTGGGGAAGTTATTCCGATAATCACCTCGCCCTCCGACCCACCCCAGCGGCCCAATAGCCCGTGAGGGTGGCAGTGTGATTCTGGGAATAACACCATCCTTCGCCCCACCAAGGTGGCCCAATGACTCACGGGGGTGGTGGGGTGATTCTGGGTATCACCCTGCCCTCCACCCACCCTGGCAATCCAACGACAAGTAGGGGTCACAGGGTGATTTTGAGAATTGCCCCGCCCTTTGTCTCACCCCGACAGCCCAACGACCTGTGGGGGTGGTGGGGTGATTTTGGTAATCACCCTGCCCTCCGCCCCACCCCGATGGTGCAACGATCTGTGTGGGTGGCGGTGTGATTCTAGGAAGCAGCCCACCCTCTTCCCCACCCTGGCGGCCCAACGGCTCGTGAGGGTTGTGGAGTGGTTCCGGGAATCACCCTACCTTTCACCCCACCCCAACACCCCAACAGCACATGGGGGTGGCTGGGTGATTCCGGGAATCGTGTCGTGCTCTACCCCAATGCGGCGGCCCAAGGGCCCGCGGTGGAAGCAGGATGATTTCAGGAATTACCCTGCCCTACACCCCACCCCAACTGCCCAATGACTCGCGAGGGTGGCAAGGTGATTCTAGGAGTCACCCCGCCCTCCACCCTACCCCGGAGACCCAACACCCCTCACTTGTGGCAAGGTCATTCTGGGAATCACCACACCCTCCACCCCTCCCTGATGGCCCAACGGCTCGCGAGGGTGGCAAGGTGATTATGGGAATCACCTAACCCTTTGCCCCACCCCAGTGGCCCAAAGGTCTGCTATGGTGGTGGGGTGATTTTGGTAATTATCCCACTCTCTGCCCCACCCCTGCCGCCTAACGACTCGCGGGGGTGGCCGAGGGAGTCCGGGAATCAGCCCGCCCTCTGCCCCACCCCGATGGCCCAACAACCCACAGGGGTGGCACGGTGGTTTTAAGAATCACCATGCCCTTCACCCCACCTAGGTGGCCAAACGGCCCACGGAGGCAATGAGCTGATTCTGGGAATCACCCCACCCTCTGCCCCACCCCGACGGCCCAACAAACCACGGGGGTGGCAGGGTGATTCCAAGAATAAGCCCATCCTATGCCCCACCCAGACAACCTGATGGCCAACAGGGCTGGCAGGTGATTTTGGGATCACCCTCTTGTTCGCCCCACCCTGACGTCCCAACAACCCTTGGGGGTGGCAGGGTGATTCCGGGAATCGCCCCACTGTCTACCCCACCTTGGTGGCCCAACGGCTCGAGACAGTGGCGGGGTGATTCCAGGTGTCACCCTGCCCTTAACCCCACCATGGCTGCGCAATGACCCATGGGGTGGCGGGGTGATTCTGGGAATCACCCCACCACCCCGTGGGACGTTGGGCTACCGAGGTTATTGTTATTGTCAAGCTTCAAGGGAAAAACAAATTCAAGGATGCAGCTTACATGGTAAGACATTTAAAATCTATATTTGATTAATGTTAAAGAATTCATTTATGTACAATTTAATTGATCCTTTACTATTTCATGTTACAGGAAAAAGTCAAATTGTCTTAACCGTGAAGATCAACTATTTGTAAATGATTGTGAGTTCATCCATATTGATAGTTGGGAAAAGATGATAGCTATATGTCTATGATTTTTAATCGAGTAGATGGAAAGAGTCATATCCAAATACTGAATTATGATGTTGTTGTGAGAAAACTAACATATGAAGACAAAGAAGCAAAATGAGAGATACTTAACATTTATTAAAAAACCACAGTTATTGATTAACTATCATATAGCCATATGTTCAAATGAAGGAGATTTGGTTCTTGATTTATTTTCTGGCTCAAGTAAGATTTATTATATGGAATTGAATTTCAATATGTTATTTCTTAATTTATATTTCATTGTACTAATTTACTTCATTATTTATTTTTTGGTTGATAATTAGGTACAACACTAGCATGTTACCTTCAACAGGGAAGAACTTGCATTGCCAAAAAGATCCAATACAGTGCCATTTTATTTAGCAAATAATTAATGCTCTTCAATTTTTTCCAGATGCAATGCAAGAAATTGGGTTGAAGGAAGGGGACTTTAGTGAATCACATGTGGCAAAAAAGGAAAAGGAACCCCAACCACGATTACACGGAATGATTGGAAAGGCATATATTGGGAGATTTCCAGGCATCAAAGATACATTAGAAGAGGAAAATGAGCAAAATGAAACAAAAAATATTGTGGAAGAAGACAATGATGAAACTCGAGAGGATGAAGAGTTTGGATTATGTGATATTGTTGATTAAAAAAATTTATGCTTGGAAATCAAACTCATTTTTTGTAACTATTAATCAGTTATACTTGTAATGTTTTGACTTTGACATTTTATGAGAATAATAAGCACTCAATTAAGGTTGTTAAGCATTAAATATTTGTATTATGTGATCTTCACACTAATTTTTATGTTAATCATTATTTTTTGAAAAAATTAGTGATTATTATTTTTTTTACGTGAAATTCATAAAAAGAACTATTATTTAACCATTTTTAGTTAAAATTTTCCTATAAAAATTGTGACTTTGATATGTCATTTCTAGAAAACAAATTACAAAAAATTATCAAAACGTGTAGTTTTTTAGTTATATTTATGTTAAAAAAGGTTATTTTTATGTGAATTGTTAAAAATGATTGTTTTTTAGAGACGATTATTTCACATGGATTGAAAGATCAATTAACGATGTATAAATATGTAGAATATAAAAAATTCAAAATATCGACCTTCTTATTTAAATATGCAAAACAATAAAAGCCTCACTACAAAAAAAAAATTAAAATAAAAACAAGAAAATATGAAAAAGAAGACCACTTAAAAAATTATTAAATTTAGAAAATAATTATTTACATTTCATACATTAGAAAATTTAAAGTCAAAAATAGGTCTTTTGAAAAAATGGTCTGATGCAGAATTACCTCTTTTTAAAATCAGCATGAAAATCACTATCATTCTAAAACGCAATTTACATAAAAAAAAATGAAGTGTCAAAAACTATGCTCTAAAAAAAAATATGTGTTCTACATCACCCCTTTTCAAAATCGAGTCACTTTTTTGCTATCTCTACGAAACGGGTAACAGTATCAGTTCCCGTTTCAAAGTTTACATTGTTAATATCTCTCATTTGAAAATTTTGAAACCTGTAAATAAGGATCAGAAGCTTTGCATTTTTTACCTTGTCTATGCTTTGTTATACTTTTTCCAAAAAAAAACAAGCCTTGGTGACCACTAGTTACTACTACAATCATAGGGATTATGGAGTTTCAACTCCATGGGAAAGATTCCACAATTCTCTTGAATCCTTTCTTTTACTCTTTGTTAAAGCATTTATTTGGTTTGCCATCATTTCTAACTTTGTACCTTCAGGTACTTCATATTTTGCCACAATTGCTTCTCAACAGCCCAAATTCTTCAAAAACACCTTGATCTTACTTACTTGTATTGCATACTTTTTACCATTCAGAATGGGACCCAATTTCATTTTATCGTTGCTGGAATCCATGATTGGATTCGGTAACAACTCCACCTTTTCATTAAATGGGGGGCTTCTCCCCAATTTTCAAACCAATTAAACCCTAACAGAGATCTTAAAACCTTGGCATGAAAAAAAATTGCCTTACAATGGTGGTTGTGAGAACTACAAAGAAAATTTGATACTATTAGAGTTTCTCCATATAAGGCTTTGAATGGGATTTACAATGATAGCTCCATAAAAACAATCTTAGTGTAAACACATCTAGTGGAAGCTCAACAATGAAACATGGACTTGCAATGGAGGCACCGCTCTACGAATAAATTTCGACTTGGTTTTTCCATATACATCCATTCTCTTCATAGGATCTCCTCTTCAAATAAAACTGATGGAATGTTTATCAGTTTGGCATATATGGTGATTTTTATTTATTTATTTATTGCTTCTTTCTATGATGGTTTCTCTTTCTTTTGACGGTGGGATCAAGCCATGACTCTCTCTTGACAGCACTTTGTCAACAATTATATCATAAATGAAAACCCCTGTGAAAAGAATCATTGGCAGTTATTAGACCTTAACAATGGGATGGGAAGATCTGCAGGTGGACTCCAAACAAACATAAAAAATCCAATACGAAACAAAAATCATCAACATGACTCCCTTTTTTAGAAAAACTCTTCATCTTAATGGATTGAACAACGAGTACCATGTCAAAATTAAAAAATACGAATAAATAAACCCAAAAAAAACATATCACAAAAATTAATAATAATAATAATAATAAATAAAAGTGAAATCAACACTTGGAAAATATCAGAGTTATTTTTACATCGATGTCCAATGCACTTTGTGAATCCTTACCAAGCTTGATATAATACAATTATTTGAGTCTTTTTTGAATTTGTGTTATATGGTGTACACTAGCTAAGTTTATCATATAAATAACTCTAAAAGAATTTGGAATGTTTAAAAAATATTTCGTTGATAGACGTATATATTTCAATTTTGGGTGGAGGAAGGCTTGTTGAATTTGATTTTTTTATTTTAATAGATGGTTGAGATAAATTTTAGAGGGAATATGCTAGGTATATCCTTCGTCTGATTTGATGATCGACAAGTGAGCATTAAACTTCAAAAAAAAATATTAAAAAGCATATTGGAATTTTCAAGGCAGTTGGCATTTGAGGTAACTAGAAAGATTATACAAGTGTTTCGACCAGGTGGTGTATCGCTTATTCCCATACTATAGTAACATGCCTTTATCGTCCTCACATTTCTATCTGACGTTTCATGCTAATTTATCCCCTATTGTTTCAAGATTTATTTGTAGCCACCCCGTTAGTTAGAACAAGTTTATGTGATGTGATCATGGTAGTCGGAATAAGATCTAATCCACCAACTCTTAAACATGAAAATTTTGTCAATATAATGAAACATGGAAATTTTGTGAATACAATGAATAAGATAAAACATTTTTATATTATTTATATGTAGCCTTTAATTTGTTAGTTTGGTTATCTGAGTTCATATTTAATGATATTATTCTGATCAAGATGTAGCAAATAGTGATTTTTTTTGTATTTGACAACTAGAGTACGGTTTGCAACATTTTTAAATGATGTCTGCAATACTCTCAAAGATTGTAGAGTTAAGTTTTCTATGATGAATAATGTGTGAGAGTGTTTAATGTTACAGTAACATATTGAACATTAGCCTTTCATTTGAAAGGGTTATTATTGGACAAGGGTTAGAGAAAGATAATCATTTGTGTTTGCGCAAAAAGTATTTGAAAGTTGTTTTGAGGTAGGACGTCATATTTTTTGCCACCAGAGGCACGCATGTTACTAAGGTACTTAAAAATTTCAGTAATGACATCCTCATCATATAGGACACCTTTACTGAAAAGGTATGAAACTATAGTTCAAGCATAAATGTATATTACAAGCTTGTTCTTGTAGTTTTCTCTCGTGATTTCTCCCTAAATAGTACAAAATTGAGATATGAAGGACTGGAAGAAGCTTGTCACTTGGCATAATAGGGCTAAAATTTAAATATGCACAAATAAAAAACAATAATTAATACTCCTCCATGAGACTGGAAATCCTTCATCTCAGATTCTCATTTATACTCAGCCCACAAATTTTCGACACAATTCTACAACACTAAATACACGCAAAAAAAAACGATTTAATTTATCCATTTTGAAGACATTATAGGTAAGATTCATAATCTCAATGTTGTAAATAATTTAATCCAAGGATACATGTTGTGTAGGTAAATCCCCTCTGCAGACAGAGGTGATCCCACTAGCCTAAATGGGGTCTAGCAACAATCAAACAACACTAACACGCAGGTTCCTAATTACAAAGTAAAGACTGATGATGAGAGCCTACCTCGAATCCAACACTAGTATTTGTAGAAGAGTCGTCGCTCCTATTCTTTCACTTCAGCTGGTCACAATCCTCATGATCCTCGTGAACAGACACCTGCACATGCAAAGAACAACACAAATACAAGCATAAAATCCAAGAAATGCAACTATGTATCAGTCAGAAAGGATACAACTCAAACATCGTGATAAAGACAATGAAAGTGGAACCATAATGATAGTCGTCTATTATTATTGATAAACAAAGAAGAATACAACCAAGTTCTAACGTCAAATCCTCCTTTGGCTGGGTGATCAGTAACACATGCCTTGCAAAGCTTGTTGGGAATGGGGAACAAGCCTCTCTCTCCTTGGTTACTTAGACAAATATCTCCTCCTTAAAGATATAGCCTCATGGGGATGAACAAGGCCTCTTGTAGCATGAGCTTAGCAATTCTCAGATTTTGGGACTTAGAATTTGGAGCTTGAAGAGTAGAATTACTAACTAGCTTGTCAAAGGCAAAAGGACAAGCTTATATAGAGAGAGGAGAAGGGGATAGGATCATCCACAAGATTCATGGGATT
>APFE031029544.1:343134-370106 GCA_000404065.3 Pinus taeda
TTTCCGCTGCTCGCCATCTTCTTTCACCACCAGAATCGATCTCGCAGATCTCCCACTGAACATGGTCTACCATAGGCCTGAGCGAAACCCCTCAACAACAAAGGCGTCCCCTTCAAGCCAAAACAGCTCTGATACCAAATGTAGGTTTTAACCCTGTACATAAATTACCTGCATATGAATTCTAAATCACAAGAAAAATAAAAATGCGAAGCATAACACATTAAACACATATACACAGAGATTTCCCACTGGATCTCAAAACCGAGACTACCAGCTTGATTTTTCATTATATTCCTTTCAATGTTACAAGACATATTTATACATATCGAAGCATCCAATACCATGGACTGAAAAACCATTGCGTCGAAAACCATGGACCGAAAACCATATGTAGGTTCGCCCAACCTAATATAGGGTCCAAAAAAAAAATTCTCGAGGCGCTTCCCCCAACCCCGTAGAGGGGGCCTACCTGCCTCCCTCAAACCCCCTGGACAGGGGGGGCTGTCGCCCCCCCTGTGCCCCCCGCTGGCTCGGCTGCAACGAAGGGGCGGCTCCGCCCCCCCTCTAACCCCCCGGTTCACTACGTAGGTTAGTCATGGAAAGAATATAGCACAACCCAACACACAGGACCCGGAATAAGTCCTCCAATGTGTAGGAGAAGGGGTAACAGGGACGGTGAAAAATTACTGTGTAACAATACATCCGTTTTATATTTTTTTAGTCAGTTCCGCAAAGCTATTTTTTTCCCTGGGGAAAATTCATAACTTCCATTAGTGTGAAAATTTACATACAATATATGCCATTGGCATATGCGTAACTGTTGGCCATAGGCATTCAAGTAGTGTTAAAAAATAATAAGTTATGGCCGAGGCCATTCCAAAAAGAGTTGTACATAGATCAGCATGTAGGGCATGCTCAATATGTCTAGTAACAAAAATATATACATAATTCGGGACTATGTATCAGCTGAAAGTAAAAATAATTATTAGGGCATGTTCCCCATAGGATATACCCTCTCAATGTAGGGTCGGTGGTAGTATTGATATTGTTTTGTACCAATATGTTCTTGTATCGTCCATAGGCCTCTCAGATGTGTCATAGCCTCCTTTGATAGCTTGTCAGCAGCCTCATTACATTCCCTATATATATGTTTACAGGTAACTTAGTTAAATTATGCCTGGAAATCCAAAATTTCATCCAAAATGTTTCTAAGTGTGCATGGCAATGATTGATGTTGTTATTGAAACAAATTATGATAATTTTAGAGTCACCAAAGATCTGAACTTTATTGCATGAGTGAGCAAGTGAAAAATGAAAAAGATGCCTCAGTGTGATCAGTTCAACAAAATTGTTTGTTCCCTCTCCTAAACCCAATTGTATTTTTTAGTGATTTTGTTCATATAGATGTAGAATAATTCTGCCTCCACATCCCTATGCTTAGGCGGCGCCATCAAAGTATACCCACGAAATGTTGGGGTCAATTGCTATAGTGGAACGAGTGTGATTTGTAGGAGTGTGTGATTCATCTGGGATCTCATGGTAGGCAACAACAATTTTCATTGCAGCATGTGGCCATTGGGCCTTTAAATCTTAAAAAATAATCCCATTCCTAATCAACCATATTTTCTAGCAGAGAAGGAGAGGGAGATAGTGAGATTTAGAGTCATTGTTTGTGGTTGTCCAGTTTTCCCAAGCCTTAGGAATCAATTGTTCCTACCAAATGTGAGATTTGGATAGCATGTTTAAAACTTGTAGCCATAGTTGAGCACGCATCGTACATTGGAGAAATAAATAATCATTAGTCTCCTCAGCCTGTTTACAAAGTACACACCAATGTGGACCGAAGTGGGATTGATGCATAAGGTTTGCTCCAGTAGGGGTTTTATTTCTAAGCACGTTCCACATGAAGAGTTCTATTCTCAATGGTGTTTTGAGATTCCAAATATTACCCCACCAGTCAAGGAGTGTAGGTGGTCTACCCGCTTAGAGAAGGGTGGGATATCGAATTTTAGGGTAGTATATACCATGCTTAGCCATAGTCCAGATAAGTTCATCGAGGACTTCTTTGATGCGTACATCAGCTTATTTTAGGGCATTGATATGCCCATCCCAAGTCTTTCGCCAATGGTCAGGAATGCCAAAGTGTGGTGTTAATAACCAAGCCTGTTCAGAGATGGAGTTGTTCTCCAAATCAACAACCTACACAATTACATTGATATTCCTTTGATTGAGAAATATGATGAGGTCTGGTGGTAATTGATACCAATTCTCTACTCCTATCCATGGGTCCATGCCTATATGAGCCAATGAACCATCATTTATTCTCCAAGTTATCCCCTCTCTGATAGAAGGCAAGGTATATAATATTGCTTTCCAAACCATAGTTACCCCTGTAGAAGGCCAGGAGGGTAGTCAGATCCAATCCAAGCGATGATGAGGCTGGATATATTTGTGGTAGGAGACCTTAGTCCACAAGTTTTATGATGTGAGTAGGATCCATCCCATATTGGCAGCAAGTGCATGTGCAAATATTGATAAATCCTTTAGTCCCCATCCTCCCCATTTCTTGGGGAGCGTAATGTGCTTCCATCCCACCCAAGCAAATGGTTTGCCTTATATATATCCATTCCAAAGTAATCTGCAGGACATATTTTGAATTTGGGTGAGGATTCCTTTAGTAATCCAAGCCAAAGAAATCCAATAGACTAGGGTAGCCTCGAAGACAAATTTTATTAGTACTAATTGACCAGCTCTAGATAGGAATCTATGGTTCCAATTTTATAAGCAGTTTTCAATTCTAACCAAAAGCCAAATCCAATCATCTATTCTGTAGCAATGTGGCTTGATCTAGAACCCACGTACTTGAGGACATCCTCCAGATGATGGCTCTAAAAAGGGAATTTCTAATGTGCGTACCTAACTTCTCGGGGAGATGCACTGGAAAGGGTAATGGTACGCATGGAGTGATTGGCTTATATGCTAGTAGCTAAGGCAAATAGAGAGAGAATTTCATGGAACACATATGAGTTCCCTAATGCTTCCATTTAGGAAGATGAGGACATCATCTATGAAAAGTAGATGAGCGAGGTAATAGTAGTCTGTCATTTTTAGCCCTTCCCTCTTGGCCGATGCAATGAGTCTGCTAAGCCCTTCCATGATAATCAAAAAGAGGAGTGGGGAGAATGGGAATCCTTACTGAAGACCTCTCTTAGCGTGGAAGAAATGTGATGCAGAACCATTAATGAGAACACTAAAGGTGGTTGAGGTGATACAACACATGATCCAATCGATGAAGGGAGGGGGAAGTCCCAAGTGGGTGAGGATCATCTTAATGTAGATCCAACTAACCCGGTCAAAAGCTTTAGCAAGGTCACTTTTTAGAATTGACCCTTTTAGTTTTTTTGTTTTAAGGGAGTGGAGGGCCTCTTAGGTTGTGCCGATAGCTTCATGGATTTGTCTATTCCGGAGGTGTAGGTTTTAACCCCATACAGAAATTACCTGCATATGAATTCTAAAATAGAGACAAATAAATAATGTGAGAGCATAATACATAAAACACATATACACAGAGATTTTCCCATTGGATCCCAAAACCAAGACTACCAGCTTGATTTTTCATTATGTTCCTTTCAATGTTATAATACATATTTATATATGCCAAATCATCCAACACCATGAACCAAAAACCATCGCATCCAATACCATGGACCGAAAAACGATTGCATCCAAAAAACATGTGCAAAAATCATGCACAAAACCATAGGTGGGTCTGCCCAAACTAACAGAGTGTCCAAAATCAAAATTTTCCAGGGCGCTGCCCCGAACACCATAAAGTTGGGTTACGGGTACCCCTCAAACCCCCTGTTAACTACGTGCAAAGAATTTAACACAACCCAACATTCTCCCATTGTTTCTCTACAATAGGAGAACTTCTCAGAGCTCACAGATTTTGTCAATGCACCTGCAGTATTCTTCAAAGTGTCCACCTTTACCAGCAACACCTTTTTGTCTTCTATCATATCCCTCACAAAGTGATACTAAACATCGATGTGCTTTGTCTTTGAATAATATGCAGGGTTCTTTGCCAAGAAAATTGCACTTTGGCTGTCACAGTCTATCCTTATAGCTTCCTGTACTAACCCCATACTTGAACACAGTCTCTATAACCAAACTGCTTCCTTGCTTGCATGAGTGGCTACCATGTATTTTTCCTCTATAGTTGATAGTGCCACTACAGATTGTTTCTTACTCATCCAACTGACTGCACCTCTAGATAGGTTAAACACATACCCACTTGTAGATATTCTCTGATCCAGATCTCCAGCCCAATTTGCATCAACAAAGCCACGAATATCCAACACTATGTCCAATCCTGGTCTTCCTTGATAGCACAAACCATAATCACTAATGCCATGCAAATACCTAAAAACATGCTTTAATGTTGTCCAATGCTCCTTTACTGGTTTTGACATAAACCTGCTCAATACTCCCACTCCATGTGCAATGTCTGGTCTAGTACAGACCATTGCATACATCAGGCTACTGACTGCACTTGCATATGGAATAGGGGACATATCCTCTTCCTTTTCTTGTGTCTTGGGACACTATTTAGCAAATAAATTTACACCTATAGGAATAGGAACCTTCACTGGTTTACTATCCTACATATTAAACCTCTATAATATTGTCTCGACATACTTCCTCTGGTTTAACCAGAGCTTCCTCTTTTCTCGATCTCTTTTAATTTCCATGCCAAAAATATAGTTTGCAGTACCAAGATATTTCATGTCAAATTTGGAGGACAATTGGGTCTTCAAATCCTGGACAATTTCTTTATCATTTCGAACCAGCAACATATCATCCACATACAAGACCAGATAAATAACACGGTCACCAATTAATTTAAAATACACACAATGATCTGCTTTGCTTCTGGTGAAGCCAAGTCCTATATAAATGTATCAAATTTTTGATACCACATCCTTGGTGATTGTTTTAACCCATACAGAGACTTCTTTAACTTTCATACCAGTTCTTTCTTACCCTTCA
Organism: Pinus taeda; assembly: GCA_000404065.3. Classification (NCBI taxonomy): domain Eukaryota; kingdom Viridiplantae; phylum Streptophyta; class Pinopsida; order Pinales; family Pinaceae; genus Pinus; species Pinus taeda. The sequence continues at coordinate 348,184 of APFE031029544.1, forward strand.
CCGCAAAGCCTTTAGGTTGTTTCATGTACATCGCCTCTTCCAGATCCCCATGAAGAAATGCTATCTTCACATCCATCTGTTCTACCTCAAAATCAAAATCAGCAACAATAGATAAAAGTAATCTAATAGAAGTTACCTTGGCAACAAGAGGAAAAATATCACCAAAATCAATTCTTGGCACCTAGGAATAGACTTTTGCTACTAACCGAGCTTTGTATTTCTCCACTTTTCCTTCTACATTTGTCTTCTTTTTTAACACCCATTTGCTGCCAATGGGTTTCCTTCCAGTCGACAACTCCACCAGATCCCAAGCCTCATTTTTGTGCAAAGATGCCATTTCATCAACCATGGCCTCTTTCTAGAGTTTTCCATCCTCTGAATCCCTTGCTTCCTTCACAGTTCTAGGATCATCATCAGTAATAGATAAAGAAAAATTTGAACAGAAAGAAAATGGACTATACCTTTCTGGTTGCCTTCTTCCTCGAACATATCTTCTTACACCCGGAGTTTGTGGCTCTTCATCTTCTGATTCTTCCTCCTTTAGCTCAAAATCTATCTTCTCAGGTTCCGTTGGTTGGACTTCATGTTTAATAACATCTTTCACCTCTCTAAACACCGCATCTCGGCTAGACACAACCTTCCTTGTTACCGGGTTCCAAAGCTTATAACCCTTCAAACCATCCTTATACCTAATAAAGATGCACTTTTCAGATTTACTATCCAACTTGGTTCATTTCTCCTTTGGAACATGTAAATATGCATGACATCCAAATATCCTCAGATGTGAAAGAGAGGGTTTCTTACAAGTCCATACCTCTTATAGAGTTTTATCCTCCAACACTGATGAAAGTGACCTGTTGACCAGGTAACTTGCAGTATCCATCGCCTCTACCCAAAATTCTTGTCCTAACCCGGCACCATTGAGCATGCTTCTTGCCCTTTCCATTAACGTATTATTCATTCTTTATGCAAATCCATTTTGCTAAGGTGTATATGGAGTAGTCTCCTGCTGTGCTATACCACACTTCTTATAGAATTCTTCAAATTCCTTAGTACAAAACTCTCCACCATTATCTGTCCTCAACACCTTTATCTTCTTCTCTATGTAATCTTCCACCAAAGCCTTGAATTCTTTAAACCTGTCAAAGACTTCAAATTTCTTCTTAAGGAAATATATCCATGTATTCCTTGAGAAGGCATCTATAAATTATACACAGTACATAGATTTACCCAATGATGGAACCTTCACAGGTCCAAACACATCACTGTGCACAAGCTCTAATATTTGTTTTGCCCTCTTACTTCGAGAGGGAAAACTCACCCGATTCTGCTTCCCATATACACAATTTTTACAGAAATGAAAATCCAGAGAGCTATTACTCATACGTTCTACCATACCTTTACCATGAAGTATTTGAAGGCCCTTTTCTCCAATATTTCCAAGCTTTTGATGCCACAACATGGTCTTCTCTCCAAGGACTACTAGATTTTCTGCTCCACTTTCAAAAACCATAGAACTATTGCACCCATCAATAACAGTACTACCTTGCAGCTTGTACAGAGTTCCAATTCGAACTTGCTGCATCAATACCAGTGCTCCTCGAATCATTTTGCAGGTATCCTTCTCAAACATTGTTTTTACACCTGCATCATCCATCTTGCTTATAGAAATCAGATTTCAGGCTAGTGGAAGAATATGTAGAACACCTAGAAGCATTCTAACCCTTCCACCACGCAACTTCAACTTTATGTTACCACGACTAATGATTCTAGCCTTCCTATCATCCCCTAAGAAGACATCACCACCATCATATTTCTCATACTCGTGGAACCACTCTCTATGGGGAGTGAAGTGAAAGGATGCACCTGAGTCAATAAACCATGCCTCATGATCTACATCTGTACTTGAAGAAGCCAAGTACACATCCCCACCTTCATCTGAGGTGGTTTTCGCTTCTGTAGAAGGAGCATCATCAAATCCCTTTCCTTTATCAGGAGCTTTAGATTTACAATGCCTTTTGAAGTGCCCTTCTTTTCCAAATTTCCATCACACCACCTTTACAATTTTTCCTAGAGATTTAGATCTCCCTCTAGATTTAGATCTCCCACTCAATGACTTATTTTTGTTTCTGTTCCAGGACCATCCTCATTCAAACAAGGCATCACCATTCTGGCTCTCCATATTTTTCCGTCTCATCTCCTCCATCAGCAAGGATGAGACTATTTCATCAAAATGCAAGGCAGTTGCATTGCTACCTATTTCAATAAGCAGAATCCCATGAATTTGGTAGAGAACACAACAAACTGATGCACTTATCTTCATCCGAAATTTTAATATCAACGAATGCTAACTGACCTACCACAGTATTAAATGCATTTAGATGCTCTGTCATTGAGTCTCCATCTTTCATCCTCAGGTTATACAGCTTTTTCCATAGGAACAATTTATTCACTAGAGGCTTAGATTGGTACAAAGTCCCTAACTTGTCCCACAAAGCCTTTTCCATAGCTTCCCCTGATACATTCAGCAATACTGAATCTAAGACACACAATCATATTGTGCTCTTTGCCTTTTGATCCAAATTCTTCCATTCTTCATCAGTCACTCTCATTGGTTTAGTACCTAGATCTAACGCAATCCACTGATCTTTATCCACCAACAGATCCTCCATATTGAGTTTCCACAACTCAAAACTCTGACCATTAAATTTCTCGATCTCTATATTTCCACCACTCGCCATCTTCTTTCACCACCAGAATCGATTTCCCAGGTCTCCCACTGAACAGGGTCTACCATAGGCCCGAGCGAAACCCATCAGCAACAAAGGTGTCCCCTTGAAGCCAAAAAATGGCTCTGATACCAAATGTAGGTTTTAACCCCGTATAGAAATTACTTGCATATGAATTCTAAAACAAAGACAAATAAAAAATGTGATAGCATAACACATAAAACACATATACATAGAGATTTTCCCACTGGATCCCAAAATCAGGACTACCAGCTTGATTTTTCATTATGTTCCTTTCAATGTTATAATACATATTTATACATGCCAAAGCATCCCATACCATGGACCGAAAACCATCGCATCCATTACCATAGACCGAAAAATATCACATCCAATACCATGGACCGAAAAACCATCGCGTCCAAAAAACATGTGCAAAAGTCATGCACAAAACCATAGGTGGGTCCGCCCAACCTAACATAGGGTCCAAAATCAAAATTTTCTGGGGCGCTGCCTCGGACCCCGTAAAGTGGGTTTACTGGTGCCCCTCAAACCCCCTGTTAACTACGTGGAAAGAATATAACACAACCCAGCAAGAGGAAAGTGAATTTCTTGGGGGAGACGATGGGCTTGATCCAGTTAGAAATAATCTTGGCAATGATTTTATATAGAGAGCTACAAAGACATATAGGTCGAAAATCATTGAAATATGAGGGATAGTCGGATTTAGGAATCAGGGCTATGAAGGTGGTGTTGATGGCCTCATAGATATGCCCATTAGTCTTGCACTCCTCCACTACCTTGAGAAGGTCTTGTCCAATGATCACATAAAAGGCGAGGTAGAGTTCAATTGTCCAACCATCTGGCCCTGGACTCTTATCTTTTTTGAACCATTTCAAAGTACCTTCTAGTTCCACCTAAGTGATAGGGGAAGTGAGTTCCTCAACGAATTCCATGTCCACAACTTTGGGGAAATTTCTCACAATTGTGACAATTTCACCTAGAGAGGCACGAGGAGGAACCTTGTAGAGTTTTTAGAAATGTGAGTTCCCAAATTGAGAGAGTTCATTATAGGTTGTTTCCATGCCCCCATCCTCCATGGGCATATTCCAAATAGCATTATTGACTCTCCTTCCCTTGGTAAAGTTTTGGAATAATTAGGTGTTCTCATCTCCTCCTTTGAGCCAAATAGTGCAGCTCCAAAGCCACCAAGTTTCTTCCCTCTCCTTCAGAATTTTTGATCTCTGATTTTCTAGATTTATAAGTTGAGTCCTTGTCTCTGCTAAAACAAAACTCCATCCCTGATTATCCATAAGGGTGGCCAATGACTATTCAATGTCACCAAGGGCTTGGTCATCCCTCTTTGTTTTTACTTGGCCCAATTAATGGAAAATCTCTTGAGTTTAGTGAGATTGGTGCAGAAGCCTTCTGCCAAGGTTCTCCCTAAGGATGGAGTGTTTGATAACCAGAAGTTAGAGACCAGATGAATGTATGATGGGTCTGATAGCTAGGTGGAGTTGAATTTATATGGTGCCTGTGGTTTTTGAGAGGGGCCAGTGATCTCCATATAAATGGGGGAGGGGTTCGATCATCCTCCCGAACCAAGCCATTTTCTATATAAGGAAAGTTTCTGAACCAAAGGGTCTTTAATAAGGAATTGATCCAGTCTCCTGGCCAAATATGCCTCACCAATTATTTGGTTTCGCTAGGTGGGGAGGGGTTCTACCATGGTGTTTTGGGAATTTTTAGTGTCTACAAATAAATGCGTAAACCTCTAAAGTAGTAGCTAAGTCTAGAACAATAGTGAAAATCATTCTCTACTTTTTCTATGACCAATAGATTAAATAAGAGGTAAAGAAGCCTACCTAAAGCTTTGACTTACTCCTTATCTCCCTTGACCAATTCTATCGCTCCTTTCTATACTTAATCTGCTTCAAGAGTACCTTGCACACAGAAAGAAGACAAAAACCGATCAAAGCATACGATAATGATCTATTGATTAAACATAGCATGGAATCAAGTACATAGTGCACATATGAAAGCATCAATGAATAACACAAGCATATGGAAAAAGATTTGAACACTTTATTAGTAAAAGGAAGAGTTACAGCCCAATTCGCTTGATTCAACATCACTCCTCCAGTTCAATCCCATCCTCTCCTCATAACAAGAAAGACATTTTGACATCATTATGATACTTGAAATCAACTCGTGTCTCATACTAAAAACATCTCCCTATAATTCAATGATTTCTAGCCTCTGATCACTTAGATGAGTGGTCTTTTTAGGTGAATGAAGGAAATTATGCCATAAATGGTGATAATGAATGCCCTCCCAAACTTATAATTTAGTTCCATGGAGGAAGGGATCAAGGAATTAATATTCCTTAACTCCCTCCCTCATACAAGTTCAAGTCCAAAGGACTGGATAGCCTTAGGAAACTTCTAGAGGCATCCTATGGATAAGAATATTCCAAACCCCAATGCATATTTCACTCAAATTTGTTAGGCACACCCTGGTAGTGTATTGGGGTGCACTGCAATGCACCCTAGTAGTGTACTAGGTTGCACTGCAGTGCACCTTGGTAGTGTATATACCTGCACTGATCCTCTTAGAGACAATTTTTGGATGATTTCAGTCATAGAATCTCTTGGGAAGCTAGGCATTCTGATGGTTGAATTTTTCAGGGCATGTAACAACTGAATCAGGGTTTTATGGGCCCTAAAGCACTGATCTATAAGATGGGAGTGATGTGCCCAAATGGATCTATAATAGTTTCCCCCTAAAGAATGAAGTCGTAAATATATATGTCGAGTGAAATGCTTTACTATGTTGAGAGGAGGTTTCCAAGTAGAAGGTGACCGCATCGGTTACAATACATATATCATGATAATTTTATTTTTTCTCATGAACTCGTTGAGGGTAGGCATACCCATGCTAGACTTATAAACTTTCATTACATGTACAAATATAGTCGTCTACAGATCTAGACCCATGAACGGATGACCATGAATGTAAGGCCATTGTACATTTGATTTAGTACTCCTGAAAATATTGTAGCCTGGATGGATGATCCGGGATCTTCAATATAGTTCAATCTTTCGCTCAAGTACAAGTCTAATCATGTGAATAGATGATCTGAAGTTGAACATGGGAAGACATCATTTGATTACCAGCCAATGATGTAAGCTATTAACAGACGCGAGAGGAATCACCGATAATGATGATGACCCTCAAGGTACTACAATAAATTTTGCATGGTGTGAATAAATTATTTGATGTTGAATACCATACAAAGTCTTTTGGTCGAAGGCCAATGATGTCAACCTATCTTCAGAAGCGAGAAACCTACCATTGATGTATGCAAACCTCAAGGTATTGAATGGGTGTTTCGAAGTCAACTTCTTGGATAATATGTTGATGTCAACAAGAAGCAACTCGTCGAAGCATGACCTTGATGTGTCCCACATCAACGACATGAAACAAGGTAAATTATTTTGGAGATGAAAATCGACTGATGATAGAAGGTTCAGGAATGGCGGTCATGAAAATGAAGGTTTACGGTATTGCAAAGGATGAAGTTTAAAATGAATGACTTCTCTTGAACATGTCGGCAACACTGAGATGAATTGGTAGCATTGACCCAAAACAAAGTAATGGATGGTATAAGAGACTAGTGGTGTGATAAACATCAAGCTGAATGACCCAACCCACATAGTCACAGTGATGAGGTGAAAGTGTCATGTTCAAGAGCGACTTGCTACCATAAAGTGTTTTCCCATTTTTCCAATTTTCCCCAGTCATTGCTGACCATTACCGCTTTATTTTTTATCAAGCTTGAGGAGGATAACATATTATTGTTGTATAATTTCACCCTTTGAGTGACTCCATCGCTATTTGATGCTTTAACGAGTCTACCGAAGATGAAATTCAGTCTTGTCTAGATGGACAAGTTTGTCACTATTTGATGTTTTTAACGAGTTTAACGACAAAGATAACTCGGTCCTTTTCATATTTAGAGAGTTTGAAAAGGGACAAAAAGAAAAATCCACAAGTTCTTTTTCGTAAAACAATCTCTCAAGTCTGAAAAAGTGTAAATTAATACAAGAGAGATATCATTTCCAATCCATTAACGAGCTGGAAAGGACAAGCGCTCGACAATATTTTCATATTTAGAGAGTCTGAAAAGAGCTCAAGAGGACTCCATTTTCAGGAACGAGTGGTGTCAAGGGTAGTAGCTAGTTCCGGTGATGTTGGAAATTCTCAAAACATGTTGATTTATGTGAAGAGGCTGGGTAATAAGACCACTCATTACAACCGTTCCTCAAAAAAGGTAAACAACCAAGTGAAAGCGTATGATCGGCCGAAGGGAAGGTGGCAATGGGATGAAAATAATCAAGGCTCATATGACGAAAAATGCTGATAGAATGAAAATCACAAGGGTTAAAAATGGAAATGGGTTCATTTTTACACAAGCTTGAACCATAGGGAACTATGCTTGGATTCAGTTTCATGTTTACACAAGCTTGAAACAAAAAACTATGCTTATATTCAGTTTCATTTTTGTAGAAGCTTGAAACAAAGAACTATGCTTGAGATTGGTTTACATGCCCCCAACATGGTGAAAAGGAGAGTCTCCTGTAACAAGATGGAAGTCGCCGCGGTGAAGGAGGATGGTTATCCAATACCTTTTTGGCTTCATCCAGATAGGGACAAAGGTGAATGGGGTGATTCCCTTCACATAACCTATAGGGAAACTCGTTTTTACCATTAGGTGCATGTCCCCCAAGCTTCATTACATTAACCTAAGTAGCCTACTTGTGGCTATCAAGTGGATGGAATGAAGATTCATTTACGAGATCAAGTGAAAGACTCGACTGGGATTTTATGAGTTTTACTCAAAGACTCGACTTGGAACTTGGGACATTGTTTCATTTTTTAATGAGCTTGACACAAGACAAGGAACTTTGCTCATATTCCTTGGTTTCATTTTTCAATGAGGTTGACACAAGACCAGGAACTATCCTCATATTCCTACTTCATTTTTTAATGAGGTTGACATAGTACAAAGAGCTATCCTCATTGGTTTGTTTCATTTTTTAACGAGGTTGACATAGTAAAATAGCTATCTTCATATTCCTAGTTTCATTTTTTAATGAGGTTGACTCTAGACAAGGAACTATTCTCATAGGAGTTGTTTCATTCTTTAACGAGGTTGAGACAGTAAAAGAACTATCCTCATACCCTTGGTTTCATTTTTTAACAATGTTGACACAAGACAAAGAACTATTCTCATATTCCTTGTTTCATTTTTTAACGAGGTTGGCACAATACTAGGAACTATCCTCGTAGACCCTTGTTTCATTTTTTAATGAGGTTGACACAAGACCAGGAACTATCCTCATGGACCTGTTTCACAACCCATAAGAGGTCATGAAGGAGTGATCCGGTTCCAATGCCCCTAGTACATGATGTACAACATCACTGAAATGATCATCAATTGATGTACGTATGTAATGGGTTGCCACATAATTAACCCGTGGTGAGGATGATACCGTTGGTACAAAAGGAGCAATTAGGGAAGATTGTTGACTAGGAGCTATATTTGGACAGGGAAATGAAATCTAGTCAACAGTGACAACTCTGCCTTCATGCGGGAACCACATCACTCGAAAGAGTGTGAAAACAATAGCTCCCATGTCATAAACATAGTCGTGCCCAAGAAGTAAATTGTAATATAAAGGGCCAAGGACTACCGTCACATTCAAATAAATGATTTTTCCTCCCAAATTAATAGGTAACTGAGGGAGGATCCCTAATGATTAACTGGTTCCTCTATTAAAACCCAATAGATTCTGGGTAATAGGCACAAGCGGTGGCGAACCGAGTGCTTGCCAAGAAATTGAGGAAAGGATACTCGCAGATGTACCTTCATCTATAATAGTGCTAGATACAATCATATTACAAATTTGTACTATGACTAGGAAAGGCACATAAGAAGGAAGATGGAATCCTACTAGTTAGTTCTAATCAAAGGAAGTGACTAGACTACTTGGAGGGGGTACCATAAGAACGGGAGAATTAACCCATTGAGTTACGAGAATGGGAGCATTTTCCTCATGTCTTGATGGAATAGGTGGATTTCCCCCAAACTCACTTGAATCTGAAGAAACAAAAAGAACCTAAGTGGTATCATGTTCACTCTCTTCGGAAAAGGTACGATTAGCGAAGGTGAAATCGAGTCAACTGTTACCTCAACCTATTGATTTGGGTTGGGTGTAGACTCATAGGATTCACTTTCAAAGAGAGTGTGTTTGATCAACGGTCGATTTTGGTCACTCAATTCATCAACTAGTGAAGGATTTAAGGAGAGTTTCCTGTAACCGGATGGAAGTCACTGTAGTGAAGCAAGGTGGTTATCCAACACTATTTTGGATTCATCTAGATAGGGAAAAAGGTGAATGGGGTGATTTCCTCCACATAACCTACATGGAAACCTAAATTTACCCTTCTTTCCATTATCTTTACTAGATCTTTACTACCACTAGTTAATGGTGTGTCACCAACATGATCTCTAGAAGTTGATGACATAGGATGATATGAATGGGGAGACCATTCTTCTAAGATCTAAGGAATATCAAGACAATTTCGAAGAAGATGTTGTCCTACACAAAGTTTGCATGGATATTGAACTTTGTGAGGCTTGACGAGTGGTTTCTCATTAGATGTTGGATTCAAAGCAATGGTTTCTTGGTTGCCCCTCTGTTGAATTTGCTTCTTCTTCTTCTTCTTCTTCTTCCCTTTCTTCTTCTTCTTAGCCACCTGGTTATTAGTTCCAATACTTTCACTAAGAGAAGAGGAAGAAAGGGAGGAAGAACAACTGAGGAATATGGTGAAGGGCCAACCTTAGGATCAACTGGAGGTTAATTTTGTCTAGTTGGAGGTGTACTCGATTATGAATAATCACGACATTTTTAACCAAGGAGGTTGAAAACAACCATATTGGCAATCCAATGGTAAGTACTGGAAGGGATAATGTAACCATATAAGGAGCACCAATATTTCCGAAAGAAGGAAAAGGACTAGGATTCCCATCAAAAGGAATTCCTTGATCGATGGACTCCAGATTTCTTGCCATATGTCTCAACCTAAGATAAATTAAGGGGCGAGCGTGGAGGATGTTATTTGTGGTCAATTATATTTATTTTAATCAAAGTAGCATAACAAAACAAAATAGGGATAATCTAGGAAAAAGGTTTACAAAGAAACTGTGAACTATAGAATACCTCCTGGTGAACCAAGAAGTATGAGCAGGCAATTTCCCCGAATGTTGTGTTCGGTGTATCATAGTGTACAAGGTAGCCAACTTGGTTAACTAAGGATGGATAGAAACCTAGTTTTTTCCTCCCATATATACCTAAAGGTATGTGGAGGCCCAGTCTATATAAGCATTGTCTAATGCAAAACTACACAATGAGAGCATTCCCATATACTTTATGTTTTGCAACACCGCACTATATACTAGAAGGTACGTGGAGGAGCTACGATATACTCATGTACATGGAATGAGGTATCACACTCAGGATGTATTGCAATAACTGCTTTGTTTTATGACGCCGGAACACGTCTCTGGCCTAGAACCAGTAAATATTCTCGTTAATGACAATGCTCCATTAGGTAAATTGATAAATTTTAAGTTGATCTTCTTTAGAATTTGCCTTTCAATGTTAACCATGTGATTTATGTTTGCAATTCCTAAAATCCAACTAATATGATAAACAAAATTCTTATTTGGTTTGAATGATGAAAACCCTAGCTAGTAAGGGATAGAGAAATCGAATCTTTGAGAAAAAGAAAAGAGCATATCTAATGCAATTTCCCTAGCTATTCCCATCAATCATTCACAAACTTTAATATGCACAATGCATGTATTTCTTTTCAATTTCCCTTTATGTGAATGAACAAAAATAAAAACTAATGCACAATCAATCAATAAACTCTTTTCATAAAAATGACGATTTTGCAACAATTTCTTTCCAAGGAAAGGAAGACTTTACGACACTTTAGTTTTCAAATAAATGAGGAATTATGACACTTTCAACGAAAAGACTAATCATATGCACACATCAATCAATTTACCTGTCATGAATGAAGACTTGATGAAAATTCAATTTTTTATGGAAAAGACGATTTAACGATACTTTCTTTCGCTAAAGATCAATCGACCAAAAAACTAACTTTTGACTATAGATTGAAAATGACAAAGCAAATACATAAGAAACATTTATGAATCCTAGTCTATGTAGGGCGAGGTAAGGAGATGAAAAACTATTTTCGGAGACAAGACATCATTAACATTCAAAAAATCATTCAAATAGGAGAAAATTGGCAAAAACTTCAACTCCTAGGTGGGAAACTGACCTTCAAGGGATCAGCGTAGATAGCAGTGAGAGACAGTGTTCTTTAGCACACCGGATCTATGTGGGAAGTGCATTGCAGTGCACTGTGTCTTCACTGGGATGCATTGGTGACAATAAGCCATTTTGAAGGCAATTTTGACACGGTTTTGACTAAATTTTCAATGAAAGAGGACTGAAATTCAATCCACGACAACAAGTATAGTATGCAAAAATGTCTTAAGTGGCTAATAAGCTACTAAGATGGATGATTGCTCCCTAGTGGAGTCACCAATTTGTTTTTGGAAGTTTTAGCTTCTATGGATAAATGCTTAAACACCTAGACTAGTAGCTAAGTCTAGAACAACAGTGCAAAGCATTCTCTACTTTTTCTATGACCAATAGATTAAATAAGGGGTAAAGAAGCCTACCTGAAGCTTTCACTTACTCCTTATCTCCCTTGACCAATTTTTCCGCTTCTTTCCGTACTTAATCTGCTTGAAGAGTACCTGCACACAAACAGAAGAAAAAACGATGAAAGTGTATGATAATGATCTATTGATTAAACATAACATGGAATCAAGTACATAGTACACATATGAAAGAATCAATGAATAACACAAGCATATGGAAAAAGCTTTGAACACTTTATTAGAAAAAGGAAGAGTTACAACCCAATTTTCCTGATTTAGTATCACTCCTCCAGTTCAATCCCATCCTCTCCTCATAACAAGCAAGACATTTTGACATCATTATAATAGCTGAAATCAACTCAAGTCTCATACTAACAAAATCTTCCTATAATTCAATGATTTCCAGCCCTTGATCACTTAGATGAGTGGTATTTTTATAGGTGAATGAAGGAAATTATGCCATAAATGGTGATAATGAATTCCCTCCCAAACTTAGAATTTAGTTCCATGGAGGAAGAGATAAAGGGATTGATGTTTATTAACTCCCTCCCTCATCCAATTTCGAGCCCAAAGGAGTGGATAGCCTTAGGAAACTTCTAGAGGCATACTGTGGATAAGAATATTCCAAACCCCAATGCGGATTTTGCTCAAATTCATCCAGCGCGCCCTGGTAGTGTACTGGTCTGCACTGAAGCACACCCTGGTAGTGTATCTACTTGCGCTGATCCTCTTAGAGACAATTTTTGGATGATTTCATTCATAGAATCTCTTCGGAAGAGAGGCATTCTGATGGTTGACTTCTTTAGGGAATGTAACAACTGAATTAGGCTTTGATGGGCCCTAAAGCACTGATCTATAAGACGGGAGTGATGTGCCCAAATGGATTTGTAACACGTGGGGATATTCGTCAAGTGGTGTTGTTCAAGCATCAACTCCATAGTATCCAAAAGAGGATCCACCTATGCATTTGACCCCCATGATTCCCCAAATCCTATGGAGAAGTTTAGCCCATCACCCAATATGAGATTATTAGAGGTTGTGAGGGGCAGATTGAGGAGGTGGATCCAGAAGGATTCTCTATTTTGACATGGGCCATATACATTGATCAAATGAAGATCCATTCCCAATTCTGATGAGAAAATGTCCATGCCAATGAAACCAGCTCCACTCGAGGAGGCCTTGGGGTTAATGGTACAGGGATTATATCCTAGGGCCAATCCTCCAGATCTCCCTATGACTTCAAGGGATTGAATGATCCACCTAGACTTTAGGGAGTAGAGAATACGGGAGGTAAGGTCAGCCTCACCCAATGTTTCTTGAATGAAGAGGCCATAAACGACGTTTTTTGGGAAATCTAGGAGCAACATGGGTCCATGGACCGATGTTTCCCTTCCCAAAATGGTAGTTCTCGGATAGATCTTTCTAACGAGCTATCATATGCGTCAAACGGAGATCGTATGCCAAAGTTACGACCCCCAGAAATTGATGTACCAATTTACCCAAAACGAGGCCCACAATTTGGCATTTCATCTTCAAGGGTTAGGTTTTGGAATGTGAAGGGTTTTCCATTGTTTCTCAACAATAAATAGGCCTTCGAGCCTCATTGTAACACAGTTCGGAACAGTTCAGAGGCATGTAGCGACCACATGTCTTCTCAGAGATAAGCTACCACCGCCCTAGCTGGTTTATTTCCATTTCTGGTTGTAAGCATATTTCAGTATTTCCCATTAATGAAATGAAGTATTATTTCCGCTGCATCTCTTTATTTATGGTTATCCCATCTCTGTATTTCTGGTTATCTCTATAATCTATTGCATTCCTGTTTAAATCCGGATCAGTGGTATCAGAGCGGTCTGCTTTTTCTCTGTTTTTCTTTGCATGTCCCCAACGAGGTCGGGATATAAGGAATTAGGGCTTAAACTAGTCGAACCTTTGCAAGAACAGCCTCAAAAATCCCGACGGCCTCCCATGGCAGATGAGAAGAAAGATGAGGGAGCATGAGATCCTATCAAAATTCTTGCTCGAAGAAGCCCTCAAGTGACAACGGAACGCGATGATGGACAGCTTTGCCCAAATCCTTCAGCGGCTACCCAAAAGTGACGCATCGGCTTCCAGCAGCTACTCTGGAAATGCCAAGCCCTTTAAGGTACAAGTTAATTTGAAATCCCCATATTCGAGGGTCAGATAGACGTAGATGTTGTAGATAAATGGTTAAATCTGCTAGAGGGTTATTTTTCTGTTCATGAATTTTCGAGTCGGGAAAAGATTGTTTTCGCTCTTCTCAAAGCAGCCCCCCACGTCAAGGACTGGTGGGAAACATACTGCGAGCAGAAGGATGAAAGTACAAGCTCACTATTTTCAGTGGCACCCACTTAGGATTCATTCCGGGATGCCATCAAGGAGTAGTACTACCCTGTCAAAAGCTATGAGGACAAATACATCAAGTGGACCATGTTGCGGCAGGGACGAGACCAAGATGTGACGGAGTTCACAAACATTTTTCATACCCTTCGCACACAGTTGGGTATCAAAGATTCTAAGCTGCATTTGGTACTCAAATATCGCAGATGCCTACACCGATACATCCAGGAAGAGATGGAGTTCTTGAACATCTCCTCACTCGGCACAGCATACCGATACGCTGTCAAAATCGAGCAAAAGTTCAAACAGAAGAAGTGAGACTTTGGATCTGAAATCTGAAGGCCCAAAGGACAATTCCATGCGGTGGTGACCCAAGGCAACCCATCGAGCTGCAAGAAAGAACAACACCACGAAGCCGAAGATGGGACATAGGAAAGTGGTGTGAGTTTCCCAAGAGTCCCACTCATAACACAAGTGAGTGTCGGACCAAGCAGTCGTTGGTGGCCGAGTTGAAGGCTTCCGAATCAGATGCATGTTCCGACCTTGAGCCAGAACCTGACAAGGGGAATGGCAAAGGGAAGCAGATCATTGATGCAGATCCCAGCGCCACTGTTGCGACTACCAAGATCTAGAAGAATGACCCCGAAGAGCCAGAGGAGGGGGGACGTCTTTTCCACTCACAGATGTGGGTGAAGGGTTCGCCGCTGCAATTCATTGTCGACATTGGCAGCTAAAAGAACCTCATTTCAGCAGAGGTCGTGAAGCGGTTGGGCCTACCGACTACACCACACCCACAGCCGTACAATATCGGGTGGCTTCATGAAGTACGAGATCTCAAAGTTCGCCAGTAGTGCCACCTTCCCTACAGCATCAAACCATTCACAGATGAGGTATTGTGTGATGTTACACCTGTGGATGTTTGTGATGTATTATTAGGCCAGCCATATTTGTGGAGGCGACATGCTGTGTATGAGTCAAGGTCTCGCGCTCTCATTATTTCTTTGGGTGATTCATTATACAGGGTACCGAAGAGAGGCCCACCTACTACCACATCTTTGATCACTGCTAAGAAAGGCAGCAAGCTCATATCACAGACTAGGAAATTTATTTTCTTTCTGGTTCGCTCCCAAAGTAAGGGGAATATTGTTGCTACATCCATGACCCCCGCAAAGGGTTCCTCCACGCAGCAGAAGCAAAGGGATAAGGTCATGATAGAACACAGGAACAACTTCTCCTCACCCACAGTGGTACCACACAAGTTTCAGGTGGGCAACAAAGTCTGGTTGCATTGATAGAAAGAACACCTTACCAGAACCCATCAGAGGCTCAGACCACTCTGACAAGGTCTTTATAGCAGTACCAAGGCTATGGGGAACAATTATTTGGAGCACATCATTCCTCCATTCCTTCGCCTGCACCAACCATTCAATGTGGACCGCCATCGACCATGCTTCCCACCATTACTTGACACATCAGAGATTGCTGGACAAGTTCAGCAGATGGAGGAACTCAAAGCAATGGGGACCATTGCTTCCTAAGGGGGGAGGAATGATCCAGGTGGATGTTGGCGTCCACCCACCTATCCCATTTGGACCCCCACAACTATCTCTTTCAGTTGTTCAGTTTCCGTAATTGTAGCACAATTTACTATTTTTTAGCAGTTTTTTCGGGTCCTGAACTTCCGGAGCCGTTTTGAGGCCCTAAGCGACTTTTTTTTGGGAATTCTAGGGGCAACATGGGTCCATGGGACAATGTTTCCCTTCCCAAAGTGGTAGTTCTCGGATAGATCTTTCTAACGAGCTATCATAAGCGTCAAACGGAGATCATATGCCAAAGTTACGACCCCGGGAAATTGATGTACCAATTTACCCAAAACAAGGCCCACAATTTGGCGTTTCATCTTCAAGGGTTAGGTTTTGGAATGTGAATGGTTTTCCATTGTTTCTCAACAATAAATAGGCCTTCGAGCCTTATTGTAATATAGTTCAGAACAGTTCAGAGGCATGTAGTCACCACATCTCTTCTCAGAGATAAGCTACCATCGCCCTAGCTGGTTTATTTCCATTTCTGGTTGTAAGCATATTTCGGTATTTTCCATTAATGAAATGAAGCATTGTTTCCGCTGCATCTTTTTATATATGGTTATCTCTGTACTTTTTTGCGTTCTTATTTAAATCCGTATCACTCCTGAACTGTAGGTGTGAAAAAAGGAATGTCAACATTTGAGTGGCATAAATTTTGCATATTGCCTCCAATTGATGCAATTCTTTCACTGTTGGAAATCTTTCTGTAGGTTTCAGACCCTGTTTTTCTAAACTTTGTCTTGCCAATAAAAACGGTCCCATGACTTGATTCCTCCACTCTTTCCACTCCAAATGTATAGATATGGATGTTAAACAATATAATGATCCAATTCGGATCACATTCACATATGTCTTTGCTTCGAAGAACTACTTCAAGTTGGGTAATTTTAGAATTAGTGTTTGAATTGTCTTCTTATTCAACTCAAAGGCACTTTATTAACCCTTTCCCCATTGGAAACTCTTTCCATTCATTATTATGGCATGGAATGGTGTTGCTACCAATAAAAATGAGGCTATGAATTAACTCAGGTACCATGTAGCCCCATGAAACTCCTTACCTTAGAAACATTATTAAGAAATTATTACTTTATGATAGCCTCCATCTTCGAATGATCTGCCTTTAGCACTCCTCTTGTTGAAAAAAACGTAACTAAATTCACTTTCATGACATTGTAATTCTGATTTTTGTAAAACAAGAAAATAAATTTATTATTGCTTGTTGCATGGGTTTCATGAGAAAGAGTTTTATTTTATAGATGGATCCCATTGAGAGCCTTATTAGGTCAAAGAGTCAATGTCATGCTCTTATTGAGCATATATGTAAGGAATATAAGTCTACCTAGTGACTTGACTAACCCTCCAAGAGAAGCACACTCCTCTTGAAATGAGAAGCAAACAAAACAGTGTAATATATAGTCAAGCTGACCAACAAAATGATATGAAGAATAGTCATGTTGGCTCCAATGAATTAATACAACACTTCACTGTCATTTCAGCTCATTTATGGAGACGTAACATCTATATGTACCTAGCTAGGGTCACCAAAGAAGCTCAGATTTTCGAATAAGTTTGCAATCTCGAATAGGTACAGGAAGGTACATAATTTCAGTGATAAGTATAGTGATATCCTCGCATAATTCTCTTCCCTCCATTAATTGGGAAAGTGAGAAAAGAATGATGGATGAAATTGCAAACAATTCACCCCCAATCTTTCAATCTCTTCATTGGTTCTCCCTATTTTATCGAGTTACTATCAACATATTGTAACCTGCTAAACATATCAGTTGGTATTTCTGGGAGACAAACAACTGAATCCATATCAATTTCAACATCCCTGTAATATTTATCCATCTAAATTTTGTAAAGGAGTGCATCCATTACCTGTTTTCTCTTCACATAAAATTCATAATATTTGTTGTCAACCCCATGTCTCCTCACAATTACAAAATCAAGTTGCTCAACATGTCGTGAAAGCTTCTTTGTAGTCAAATATATATCTTGTGGAAAATTATTTGTGTACCCACTATATTTATCTTGCCTAATATGAGCATGTGTCACTTTCAGTATTAGATAAACTCTTGCTATTAACATCTCTTCAACTTGGGTTAAAACTCTTAGAATTTCAGGTTGTTCACCGAGATCAATGTAGTTAAAGTGAAAGCCCCTCTCCCTCTTACATATTTTACAAATGGTCCCTTCATGTCACCTAAAAAATTGTATACCAAGATAAAATTCATTACACACTTGGCACATTTGCATAATAGACAAGTTATTAATCCTAGACCGAAAGTTTTTATGAACATCAATCATCTCTCTATTAACATGATGGAAAGTATTTGCATTTTCTCTATGAAAGAGAAATTTAGGTTGAGGATGGTGTGATACAACTTGTCTAATTTGAGCATAACTTTGAACATTTGTTTCCATAAAATGATGGGAATCCATTCTTCTAAAAGGGTTTTCGTTGAGTGTGTTATGCTTCTAGAAATCATAAATGATAATGTTAAAATGATACATATAAGAAATGATAAGAAACATTGTTGAAGTGAACGGTAAATTAAAAACAAAAAACATATACATTTTCATGCTAGTTGGATGGTCCAAGTTCAAGTTGAGGAACGAATAAAGCTCTCTGTGGTTATGAATTTATTTCTGGACCAATATTGATTGGAATATTTTTCTACAAAGAAGGATAAACTAAAAGAAGCATAAAATAATAAATATGATATATTCAAATGTAGAAATAATTTGAAAAGGAATTCACTTGAAGCACTTGAGTTGTCCCAAGAGAGAAAGTATGAATAGATTCTCTAGGAATAATGATATCGTATATAAAGTTATGTCGAGAAATGCTACTTCCGACATTGGCAACAAAATGTTGTAAATTTCCAACCACCCCAACAAGCATATTACTATCAACAAAAACATGGCATGTTGCTAATTGTTGAATGACATCATTGTTCCTATCTTCCATTATTGTATGTCTTCCATCATTTGTAGAGCACTCATGACGTCTAATTCTATGAAAGTTATCTATGTAAACACAAGGTTCCCAAAGAAGATTATTGTTAGAAATGTTTTCAACATTCGAAAAATTTGGATATTTATAAATTCCAATGAAAAAAACATTTGAAGGAAATGTTCTTCCCATGATACCACCCAATTTTTCATACTTAAGATTAAAGAGTTCATCATTCTAACCATTTTTTTGAAGTTTTCCAATAAAATGGTCAAGGTTGAACTTCAGGAATCAACAAATGTTGTATTGGTTATGAATTTATTTCTCGAACAATATGCATTGCAACATTGTTCTGTAAGAAGCATAAAACAATAGATATAATTAATTAAGATGGTAAATGCTATGAAAGGAAATATAATTGAAATACCTGTGTTGTTCCAAGACAATAACTATGCATAGATTCTAGAGGACTAGTGAAAGTGACTATATAGTTCAGGCAAGGAATGCGACACCCCACATTTTCATAGAATGTTTCAAATTACCAACCATGTCACCATGGTACTATCACCAAATAAACCAAATGCTACAAATTGTTGATTAGTGTCATTGTTCCCATCTTCCAATATTGCATTTATTCCCTCATTTGTACATGACTGATGGTTCTCTCTTGTATGAATGCCCTCTTTGTAAACACAATGTTCCCAAGTAAGACTATTATTAGAGAATTTTGGAATAGCGGAAAAATTCGGAGATCTACAACATCAAGGGAAATGAATATTTGAAGGAAATGTTCTTCCCATGATACTACTCATGTTTTCATACTTAAAATTTATAACTTCAACATGCTAACGATTTATTGAAGTTCCTTTTTTGTTGATATGCGGCTCTTCTTCGAACATTTATCACATCCTTATTCTGTTAATAAATTTTTGTTGATATTCTTTCTCTTTCACACATAAAATAGGAGAGTGAGGTCTTTTCAGACTATATTTTCTTGTTCCTTGAGTTAACATTTCTATAATAAAAAAAATATATATTCAAATCTCAATTTTTAATTCTCAAACAGGTTAAAATCTAATCTTAATTCTTGAGCAAGTTAAAATATTAATCCTTATTAACTTTATACATCAATTAAATTTTAATACTAAATAACTTTATATAATAATAATTAGCCTTATCAATTACTAATATATACATATATAAACAATATTCCAAATATTATAGTATAGAATGAATCATTAATTCTTTTATTTGATAGAAATGTAAGAAAAATCGACATGACTATATTTTTTAGGGAAAACTTGAAATTCGCATGAAGATTATCCTTAATATACGCTGAAAAAGATGAAGCAAAGAAATCATATATCAGAATGTATATAACAAAATATTTCAAAGCCTTAAAGGTCAAACCATGACATGTACACGCAAATGTGGTATGTTAACAACAAGATTTTTATTTGGAATAAGTGGGGAAACATTTCCATTTTGAAACATCACTATAGAGAAACAAATATGAAGTACATTGTTCCATCTCCAAAATAGTAGAAGAATGCAACAAATATCCAACAAACATATCAAAATTGACTTGACTATGTTTTAAGTATACAGGCCAAATTGGTATGGCGATGATCTTCAAAATATGTTTCAAAAGATTAAACAAACATAAGATCTATAATAATGTGTAACAACAAACATGTTGAAGCCTCAAATCCAAAAGGATGATATCCACAGGTAGTGGTGATATATCATCAATAGAATCTATATTTCCAATAGTGAGAAAACATTTCCATTTTCAATAAGATCAACGAAATCTTCAAGCGATCACACATGGAACCCAGATTTATTGAAGATTGACACATCAGCAACAATTTATATTGTGCATAATGCAGTCAACAAATAATATTATTTTAATTGCACTTCCATGCAACCCAACATAAGTACTTTTCCTTCACCTATATGAAAAGGAAAGTTTCCTAGGCATTTACTATTAATATCCATAGAGATAATATCAAGCAATCTCCATCTAAACCCAAAATCATCTTCAAAATATTCTAAGCTTTGTTCATTGCAAGTTTGACCAAATTAAAAATTATTTATTTCTTCAAGCGACCAAACAGAGGTAGAGCCATTATTTACAAGACAAAGAAGTTAGTTCTTATACAATGCTAATGATATATATCGCATGTCAATAATAGGAAAAAATGAAAAACCCAAATGATTTCTTAGAATATCCAACCAATATATAGTGTAATTGTATGTAAGGTAATCACCATAATCTTGGTCTGAATATAGCGAAAACAAATCCTCTAAAGGGCGTTATGCCACCATAAGGAAGTTTCGTCATCTTCCAAGCCATGTCTACGTTAATGCAAATCAAAAAATGTGAATGCATGTTTTTGTAGATATGTTTTAGCAAAACCCAATCATATTCTCATGGACTAAATTTCTCCAACCAAGAGAGTAGCCCCCACTTACCAAGAGAATGTAAAATGTTTCGAGGCACAATGAACATAAGCATTGATCCAACTATACTTTAATTTTTATATCCAAAATGAAGAAAAGGAAAAAGAAAGTGATATATGTGTCTTTTATTATTAAGGTTAGATCGAACAAAATAATTTTCCTCGATATGAACTATCAAAACAATAAATCCAAATCCTTCGTTGGCACATTGACTACAAGTTGCAAGGAAAGTCAGGTTTTGCAACATGATGCTCCATTGTTTATAGGCCAATCGAAATCTTATCAACACTGATAAAAGAAGTCAACGAACTATAAGTTCAATAATATGAAATAGTAGAAACTTCTAAATAGTTAGATACATGGGAAAATCAACAACTTTCCTGAAAGCAAAGTAAATAATGTATATTATATTACAAAAGAAAAAATGTCTAAAAAATACTTATCTTCTTAAACATGCTAATTATGTTATTAAATATATTAAATATGCTTCATAAAGATCGATATGTCTCAAAAATAGTAACATCAAATATATTGAGCAATAAAGATATTGAAATAAAATAATATCTAGCAATTTTATCACCAATAAATAGTATTCCCTTTCCCTGTCAAAAATTGAATTTAAAAAAACATATTCCATATGAATCTCAAGGGCTTACAATGTTAAACCCTTGCATCTATTAACAAATATTTATTAATATCCTCACAAATATGAGATATATTAATATCCTCACAAATATTAGATATATAGTAAGTCAATTATTGGTGTTTCATAATAAATATTGTGATAGATATAACATTATGCACTAACTAAATAATTAAATAAGAAAAAAAAATGTTTAATAAACAAAATGAAAGGAAGCAAAATATCACTAACTCATCCTATGGAAATCAATATTTAGCTTGTAAAACCATTACACTACAAAGCATATCTCCACAATAAATCTTTCCAACACAATTTAGCCACAATTTTTTTTATAAAATTCTAGGGTTTTTTAATTAAATTACCTAAAATATATAAT
>APFE031029544.1:375821-414202 GCA_000404065.3 Pinus taeda
AAAACTCTCTCTCACACAAGTTTACACAAGATGGAAACACTTCACAACCTTCCTTAAGCACTCTAGCAATCCGACACTTGTCACACCAGCTACCTATCAAGCTCACACACTATCAGCAACACTCCCAACACCATGAATTCTAAACTAGCAGCTTATGGCAATGGTGGAGGCTTAAATAGGAGGAGTCTCCATGAATGGTGGGAGGATGAGCTTATCTCCAAGGAAGGTGGCTCAAGTGACAAAACAGACATGCCAGAGAAGGGAGGGTGACATTTACAAGGCCAACAACTAGGTCTGGAGTCATCTGGAAGGTCGGATGTTAGAACAAACTCGCCCAGACCGGATCATCGCGTGTAAATAACTGCACTGGAGTGCTGACATCGCTGTTAAATAACAAAGAAAGTCATATCAGCGCGATCAGATATAAGTAACGGACGCGCTCTCACATGAAATTCGACCAGCGCAGGAATCACGTGTACTTCCGCACCAGCAGCGCATTAGGTCTGTTTTGAAGCACTCATCAGCGCGTTTATTTTTACAACAGTCACGATGATAGAAGAACTTTGGCAAAGTGGGTCATTTGGCAACAATAGAGAGCATGAGCATGATTAATTTGGTCCCATGACACAGCAGGAAGACTGACAGGGAGACAGTGACAAATTACTGTGTAACATATGCCCCATAAAGCATGAAGCTCGAGAGAGTGGGAGGGGTGAAATGCTTTACGAAACTAACTGAATTGGAACACCACTAGGAAGAACCTGCATGTAGTACAACTGATATTTCAAATACATGATGTACATGGTATGGGCGCAACCATCCATAACAGAGTACATAAAAATCTAGATCCCAGGTATGGATGCAGCCATCTGATGGGGATCAATAAATAGACTTAGGCATGGTCGCAGCGATCCAGTGAATGAGTCATGTAGTGATTATAATAATCCACAAAATGCAGCCTGGATCCCAACATACAAAATCCAAGGTCTTGCGCTCCAACTCGACCCAAACAAAGTACAAGCTCAAGCACGCTAATATAAGAGTTGAAGTCGAACATGCGAGAACACTGTCTGATTACCAGCCAAAGATGAAAACTGTTAACAGACGTGAGAGGCACCACCAATAATGACAATGGTCCTCAAGGTACTATAGGTACAATCTACGGCGTGCGAATCAGTGAGCTGACGTCAAACACCCACAGAGTCATTCGATCGGAGGCCAATGCTGAAAACCTCGCGTCGAACACGAAGAACCTACCATTAAGGCATGCAAGCTCTAAGGCACCTGAAGGGAGCCTCTAGGTCATCTTCCTGGATAATGAGCTGAAGTCGACAGGAAGTGACCTTGATCGAAGGTGGGCCATAATGTTTCCCACATCATCGACACGAGACAGAGAGGGATATAAATGTTGGTGTGAGGTAAAGAAGGAGGTTGAGTATGCTGCAGAGGTAACTTCTCTTGAACAAATCGGTGGCATGACAGCGGACCTGGCAGTAATTGAATGTAAATAGGATCAGGGTCATGGTGACAAGGCGATGAGAAGATGAATGGTCAAACAGGATAACCCAAACCCACGGAGGCAAGTGTGAAACAAGATGAGATGTCCCCACCCAGACACAAATGCAGACAAGTGCCATGTTCAAGTGCGACATACTGCCGACACGACGATGATTACGGTTCCTTTATTCCCCCACCATTTCTGGTGAGTACCCCGGTTATTTTTGGATGGCAAACTTGACGAGGATAGCATATGCTTGAAAAGCATCATCCCGATGGAACCCGATGTCATTAAAGTTTTAACGAGTCTGACAAAGGAAAAACTCAGCGTCTTTTCATATTTAGAGAGTTTGAAAAGACAGTGAAAAGGAAACTCCAGGGGTGTCCTTTTTCGTAAAGTTGTGTCTCTCGAGCCCGAAAAAGTATAAAACTATGCTCGAAAGGACTGCCCGATGATTACGACCGACGAGTACTTTTCATAAGTAGTGACTTTGATCTGAAAAAGTGAAAAAGCGATCAAAACCACGTCGCTTCGTGACCATTAACGAATTCGAAACGACAAAAACCCCACGATCTTTTTAAGTTTAAACGGTCGAAAAAAGAGCTTTAAAGGTGACCGCCTCTCACTTCTTTTAACGAGTCGAGAGGGAGACTCAGCTATCTTTTCTTATTTCATGTCGAAAAAGAGCTTAAAGCCGACGTTTTGGGACCAAGTGCGTATAGAACCGTTGTAATTCCACCAGCATGAGAATCTGCACAAGGAACACCGCACGCGTAAACCTGTTCGAAATAATATAGACAGCATGCATAAAAACATAGTAAAACTATATCGGAACCAAGCATATGGTAAAAACCATCATAAAAAGCCCATATTGATGAAAAGTAATATTTAATTTTCAAAATTTATCATAAATAGGAGGGTAAACCAAATTTTTACCATTGTTACCATTTGGAGCTTTGGAGAACGACTTGGAGCTGTGAGGTTGACGAGCCAAATTCCACCTCGTACGTGCGTCAAATATCCTGCAGTCTGTACCAGGTAGGTTCATCTCCCCTTACGCTCCATTTTGAAGTCTTTTTGCTGCATTTTAACGGTGGGAAGTGGCAGTTTGGGCAGATTTTTTGAAACTCATTCCACTCTCGGTCAGCGCGGGTTTCCCTATCAGGTCTGTGCTGATCGAAAAAACTTCCACAGACCACTCTCGGACCAACGCGGAAGAGTGATGTGCTTCCGCGCTGACCCAGAAAAAATTATTAAAGAGCGCCATGATCAGAGCGATTGTTTTAAAAACAGTCGCGCTGACGCCGCGCAACAAGTTTTTTGACAAATTGAACGTGTGAAACTTTATGAGCAGGGCCCTAATGAAATTTTTTGATCATGCAGGGTATGATGGTGTTCGTTTGGTAGGAACGCGCTCATGATAACGAGGATATAGTGGCTTTTGCCGATGCTAGGTGCCGAAATGCAATGCAGGGGTGTGGGTTGCTTAAATTCTTCCTAACTCCGTGCCTGCGAGCACAACCTGACCTTCTTGAATTCTTGATCAGAGCCTGGAACCCCACTGATGGGAAGTTTGTGATCTGAGGCCGAGGCATTGAGTTTGACTACACATATATCTATTTTTTGACCGGGTTATCACGTCGAGGTGAGATGCCTATTCTAGAGGAGCAGCGACCTGGTGGCGATACTCTAGATATGCTGATGGCCGAGGTGTGCCCACAGGCATGCAAGACGCGGAGCGGGAAGGTAGCAATTCCTACGATGGAGGACATCATCCTTCGAGCTATACTCTTCATGGTGACCCAGGCAGCGGGCTCCTTGGCCAATCACGAGGCCTCGAAGGCCCATCTTCGATTGGCTCTCAAATGCTTGAATCCTACCATATTCAACTGGGCAGCGGTAATAACGAGAAGTATGAAGAGACAATTGACCAACTGCCTTCGAGGTGAGTCGAAGCAGTTTGGCTACGGGTCGATTCTACTCCCGCTCATGCTGGAGCGGGTACCGGCATTACAGCTACAAGATATGGCCGTGGACCCACCTAGAGGCCCTCGAGAGACAAGGGCCAGATGATAGGGCCAAGTCATGCCACAAGGAGGTTGTGGTCGACCAGTGGCATGGGGAGTATACTTTCGAGAGTGGTTGGAGAGGCAGACTATTTTTGTAGAGGACTGGCCATATGTCGGCCTAGACTTCCGTGGAGACCCAGACATGCCGCTGCCTGCTGGAGAGCAGTGGGATGACGGTGGTAAGACACTTGATCTCATTTTTTGATTTTTGATTTTTTGATGTTTTTTATTTTTTCATGTACATGTCCTAATGACAAGCACTATTGTATGCAGATGTAGGACCGGCGAGACCCCTCGGCCTGGCCCAGGAGGCGCAGAGGGATGCACAGGGTATTAGAGCTCTAGCCCTGGCTCCTCCGGGAGATGATACGATGGAGACCGTGATACGAAACCTTGAGGGCTTGCTGATAGGGATCCTAGATTTCCAGGGGATAGAGGAGGTCCCCATAGCATCTCAGATCCATACAGTGGGAGTAGAACCTAGGATGCACCGCCTTTTGAGGCGGGTGGCACGAGCGGCTGTGGCTTATAGGGAGCTAACCCACCACAATAGATATCTAGGTCTTTATTCCCTACTGGTGACTTTTGAGAGACATGTGTCTCAGATGTACAAAGAACACAAGCCCTATCTAGACATGTACACTTATTTTTTAGCGCCTCGATGTGCCACATGATATATATATATATATATTATATATATATATATATATATATATATATATATATACCCGTTTTGGATGGATCTTTTACATGTGATGATGTTTTTATATGCTATGCAAATGTCTAACACAAATGTAATCTAATGTATCAGTTGCATAACACACGACCCACATATTTTATTTTTACGCAAGCTTAAAAGCACACATGACCACACACATGCAAACTATGCTTGAAAATGGATTTTATTTTTACGCAAGATTAAAAGCACACATGACCACACATATGCAAACTACGCTTGGAAATGAATTTTATTTTTATGCAAGCTTAAAAGCACACATGACCACACACATGCAAACTATGCTTGAAGACAAGGGAAAACGGGCATGCCCCCCTAACATGATGTCTCAATTCGAGGTACATTCCACCCAAGCTTTAGTCCATTAAAAATGGATTAAAGGTTGACAATATTGTGATCGCACTCGAATTGCACGAGCTCATGTTTCATTATTTTTACGATGTTGACACACTGGAGAGAACTATCCTCGTGACACCTAATTTTATTTGTGAAGGAGCTTGACCCAGGATAAGAACTATGCTCTGACCAGACCCAATTGCATTTTTTAAGGAGCTTGACATAGGAAAGTGAATTATGCTCCGAACAAACCCAGTTTCATTTTTTAAGGAAATTGGCATAGGAAAGGAACTATGCTCTGCCCAGACTTCATCATAATGAACAAGAAGTTGTGGCTTCCAAGAGTGCCACTTCCAGTGAAAGGACAACATCGTGGAAGTTAGGACCCAATGCCCCCAGGACACTATGCATGACAGCAACATCACTGGATATAGGCACGGGATAAGTAGCCACATAGTTGACCTGCAGTAGGGCAGATTCAACTGGTGGATAAAAACTAGAAGGGGATGAAAACTGCACAAGAGGCACTGGGGGACTAAGGAACGATAATTGATCGATAGTCACAATTCTTCCGTCGTGTGGAAAGCAAACCACATGGAAAAGTGAAGAGACAAGGGCCCCCATAGCATAAACATAGTCACGACCAAGGAGAAGACTGAAATCTAAAGCACCTTGGGTAACCAGTACCTCTATATAGACGGTTTTGCCTCCCAAAGTAATAGAGAACTATGGGAGGATCCCCAGTGGTTGACTGGTTCCTCCGTCAAATTCCATCAAATTCTGAGCGACCGGCACAAGCTGCGGGGAGCCCAAATCTTGCCAAGTAGTTGAAGGCATAAGACTGATAGATGCACCCTCATCCAAGACAGTGCTACGTACAGCCTTATCACAAGCATGTACTGTAATCTAGAAAGGCACATGGGATGGAAGGCGGAAGGTGGTCAAATGGCTCCAGTAGAAGGAAACGACAAAACTACTTGGTGCTCTAAGAGAACTGAAGAAGGACTCTCTAGATCAGCTGGGATAGGAGAGTCATTTTCAGGCTCAAGAGAATTTGACGAGACGAGAAGAACATGATCATGATGCTCTTCCAGAACAGAGTGATCAACAGGCGGTGAACTCAAGTTGACACTCTCTCCGACCAATGGTTGGTCTGGAATAGGCTTGGCATAGCCAGGTTCGGGAAGAGGAGCCTGGACAAGAGAAAAATCTAAGTCAATCCCTTCGTCAACAGGGAGAGGGTCTGAAGAGAGCCTCCGATAATCAACAAGACATTGGGGTGAAGAAGCTGTAAGACTTTCCAAAACAACAGAAGCTTTATCCATGAGTGGACAAAGGTGAAGGGGATGATTGCCCTCACATAGTCTACAGGGGATTCGAATCTTCCCTTTCTTCTGAATGTTGTTAGTTGATAGGGTGGCATCACCACGAGCTTCAGAGGATGATGAGGGATGAGACGGATCACGAGACCATACTTCAAGGATCCTGGGAATGCCAGGACAATCACGAAGAACGCGGTCATACTTGCACAATCTACAAGGAAATTTGACCTTTCGCAGAGGAGCAGAGGGTGGCTCGACTTGAATTGGATTTGGAGTAGTCACTGTACTTTTAGCCTCTCCCTTAGGAGACTTCTTCTTCTTCTTCTTGTTCTTCTTCTTCTTCTTAGCCACCTGGTTACTTGAATCCAGACTTTCACCAGGAGAAGTAGAAGATGAGGATGCACAAATAGGCGAAGGAGGGGAGAGGCCGACCTTAGAATCAACATGATGTTGTTTGAGTGGAGGAACTGATTGACCAGCAGTCGAGACGGTAGGGACTAGAGAGGTTGAGAACAACCAAACAGGAAACCCAACAGTTAACCCAGGAAGGGACAACGTTGCCATGTAAGGAGCACCAACATTTCCTAAAGGAGAGAAATGACCAGGAATCCCATCAAAGGGGATGCTTGGGTTGGTGAGCTCTGGAAAAGTTGCCATTTAAACGAGAAAGAACCCTACTCAAGCTAACGCAAACAAGATCTAACCGGGAAAATGTGAATTGTGGCCAAATAAATTTTAAGATGCAAGGACATAACTTGACCTTTTCATTTTTTAGGAGTTGAGAAAAGGACAAAAAGATGACTCTAGTCGCCTTCGAATGTTTAATGAGCCCGAAGTGATAAGTGCTCAATAGAGCCATTTCTTTTAAGGAGTCTGAAAAGGATCAAAAAGTGACTACTCTGGAGAAACTAGGAAAGAGGTTTACCAGAAAATCCGTAAAACTACATATACACCTTAGCGATCATATGAAAGCCAAGGACTTTCCGTACAATATTCAATCTTCCCGGATGCTATGTTTGGTGTGTTACGGGCTGTAAGGTGGCAGACACGGCTTCCTGTGGATCAAGGATGATAACCTAGTGGAGTCTCCCCATATATACACGACGGTACGTGGGAGCACAAGTCTGTACTAGACCAAAGTTGAATCACACAAGGAGGAATCACCCAACCTTAATGTGAGAATGAAAGTGATTAGGTTTAACGATGCCGGAGCATGTCTCTAGCCTAGACCTCTAGAATGTGAGCGTTATGTTCCAATGCGTTTTTAAGTTCATTTGATTTATTTTAAAGTTGTTTCAGTTTTCAAGCCTTACCGTATGTAATTTCTTAAAATCCCTAAATGCACTCTATATGCCAAAACATGTCATTCCATTCGATGAATGCTAATTACAAGAGAGTTAGAGGGCTTTCACACAAACGAAATGATCACAAAACAACAAATAACTTCCCTGATGCAGCTAATGGAAATTCACAGAGTTTTCTTTGAGATCACTAATCATTAATCAAAATGAAAAGCTTCTAATTCTCATTAACTAATACAAAGAAAAAGAGACTTTTCCTTTTATTGATGGCAAAGTGCATTAAACAAACTTTGAGAAATGATAACAGACAAATGTGGAAAAAATCGGTTGACCCCAAACAACTGTGATCTGTGCCCGGGTAGTGAAAAGAAATCAAAACAACGTCAAAATTGGTTCAACAACGATCACTTAAACAACCAAGCAAAAGCAAGCAAAGAGGAAAGCTCAATCAAACCAATAACAAGCAATAAACGAACCTTTGCAAATGAGTAACCAAGCAAAGCTGATCCAACAAACTTCGAACAATAAAACTAGGTCACAAAGAAAAAAGCAAGATTCGCTTCAACAAGACTCACAAGAAAGTGCTTCAATCTTCAGACAATGAAAATCAAGTCATAAATCAAGTGAAAACAGCAGGGGATAGCAAGACCAAGAGGCTCGGGAGATAGAATTGAAGAAATTCAATCCTACAGGAATCAGTGTGGGTGGAACACACCAACAGTGCACTGATAAGAAACTACGTGTAGCAACAATGCAATGTCAGCGCGGAAGTACATGACTTAACCGCGATGGTTCGATTTTCAGAACTATCGCGACTTTTTTGTGTATTAACGCGATGATCAGGAAGTCACAGAAAGGGCTATGCGATGGCAGCGTGACTGTTTTATAATAAACCGCGATGAAGCTAAAAAATGACCACAATCAAACCAAAAACTCCCAAACCAAGGCAATCACTCTTTAAACAATCAAGGCACTTCCCAAACTGAACCAGGAAACCCAAAAAATAGAGAACTAATCCCCAAAATTTGAAAAGAGAGCAAAAATCAACTCAAGGAAAAAATGAACAAGAAAAGGACAAAAGCTAGCTCCAAGCTATTCAGTTCATAAACCAAACCAGAGATCGACTAAAGTGGCTTTGATCTACTTTGCTAATGCAGAGCAATAGCATTTCGAAGGCTACCTGGCCGTGCTTCAGGTTTCTTCTAATGTTTACAAATCAATCAACAACGTAAAACTCCCCAGCAGAGTCGCCAAATTGTTCTGTAGGTAAATCCTCTCTGCAGACAAAGGCGATCCCACTAGCCTAACTGAGGTCTAGCAATACTCAAACAACGCTAACACGCAGGTTCCTAATTTCAAAATAAAGGCCAATATGAGAGCCTACCTCGAATCCAACGCTTATATTCGTAGAAGGGTCGTTGCTTCTGTTCTTTCGCTTCAGTTGGTCACAATCCTCACGATCTCCGTGAACAGACACCTGCACATGCAAAGAACAAGACAAATACAAGCATAAAATCCGAGAAATGCAACTATGTATCAGTCAGAAAGGATACAATTCAAACATCATAATAAAGACCCATGAGTGGCACCATAATGATAGTCGTATATTATTATTAATAAAATAAAAGAGAATACAACCAAGTTCTAACATCAAATCCTCCTTTGGTTGGGTCCAGCGAGCAAGTCCCTCAAGCATTCACCCTTGAAGGTAGATATCCCAAGACAAAAATCTCTCTCACACAAGTTTATAGAAGATGGAAACACTTCACAACCTTCCTTAAGCACTCTATCAATCCCACACTTGTCACACCAGCTACCTATCAATCTCACACACTATTAGCAAGACTCTCAACACCATGAATTCCAAACTAGCAGCGTATGGCAATGGTGGAGGCTTAAATAGGAGAAGGAGTCTCCATGAATGGTGGGAGGATGAGCGTATCTCCAAGGAAGGTGGCTCAAATGACGAAATAGACATGCCAGAGAAGGGAGGGCGACATTTACAAGGCCAACAACTAGGTCTGGAGTCATCTGGAAGGCCGGCTGTTAGAACAAACTCGCCCAGACTGGATCATCATGGGTAAATAACTGCACTGGAGCGCTGGCATCGCTGCTGAATAACAAAGAAAGTCATATCAGCGCGATCAGATATAAGTAACGGATGCGCTGTCACATGAAATTCGACCAGTGCGGGAATCACGTGTACTTCCGCGCTGGCAGCGCATTAGGTCTGTTTTGAAGCGCTCATCAACGATTTTATTTTTACAACAGTCGCGATGATAGAAGAACTTTGGCAAAGTGGGTCATTTGGCAACAGTGGAGAGTATGAGCATGATTAATTTGGTCCCATGACACAGCAGGAAGACTGACAGGGAGACAGTGACAAATTTTTGTGTAACAGTTTTGTTGCGAATTCTCAAAGGAACGGCAGCTGTTTGTTGAAACGCAGAGAAGATGATGGCGAAAACTCGTTCAAACTCTAATGCTGCGGCATATGCGGTGGAAATGGCTTTGAATAGCAACTCATGCAGAAAAAAAAAAAAAAAAAAAAAAAAAAAAAAAAAAAAAAAAAAAAAAAAAAAAAAAAAAAAATAGGAAGAGATAATATTGTTGAGTCGTGCTATGCCCAAGTACACAATCTCCCAAATAGCGAGTTGACACGTAGTCTAATGATGAGGTTAACCTCCTCCCCCGCAATGGGATAGGCTGTCCCAGCCGTCAAATAAAGGAGCAGCGCCTGTTCTGTAGCAAAGTCTTTAAGGAACAGTGTATGGCAATATGCCATGTTTACAAAAATAGCTTATTACTGAAATCGAGGTATAAAGTTGCGTCGCTTTAATACATAAGAGACTATGGTGATTTGATGCAAGTTCGGGGATAAGACATTTTCCGTAAATAGAGAGTCTCATGCGGTCATTGTCACTGGTTCTGTAATGATTGGTGATAATATATAGTCATGCATTATATCATTGGGGTAATATCATATAATTGATTTCCATGCCATAAGAAACAAAAGGATACAACTAACTTACCTATTGGTGTAAATAATGTAACTTCAATACCATTAACAGTGCTCTATTGCTGACAAGTGTCCATAACCTTGGCAGAGTTGTTTGTTTCACCCATGGAACTATAGTCCTTTGTGTATGCTAGGAAACGTTGTGTAATGTCAAAATGTAGGCCATTATGTTGGCTTGGTGACCAGTTAGCCATAATGCCGTTCACGAGTAAGGAGCAAATAGTGGGCAGGCTGGCTCGTGATGAGACCTCCTGTTCCAAGGGTTGTTTGTTTGATATACCTTTTGGACCATTTGCCTGGTGTGGTGGCCATAGTGGGAATGCCACTTCGCTTCCGTCCTGATAATCATGGTAGGCCAGCTCTTAATGAGACTTCCTATCCTGCAATTTGACAATTTAGAGACCATTTTTTGCTCCCTTTTCTCCTTTGTTTTTCATAAATTGCCTTCCCTATTTATACACAATGGGTGGTTCAACACTCCTTAAGAGTAGGAATGGTGGAAGAAGCCTTAATATCCCAATAGGAAGGTATAGATCCTTTGCTCTTATTGTTGAATGATAATCAAAGAGGATTAAAAAGGGATCATCATGATAGAGAAAACCAATCAGAACAGAATTAGTAGAACAATGGCAGCAAAGATGATGAATAAGCATGTCTTTCCTTGTGTCTTCTCACCAATTCAGGGCAGTTTCTTATA
The DNA here is from genome assembly GCA_000404065.3 of Pinus taeda. Taxonomy (NCBI): domain Eukaryota; kingdom Viridiplantae; phylum Streptophyta; class Pinopsida; order Pinales; family Pinaceae; genus Pinus; species Pinus taeda. The sequence continues at coordinate 386,800 of APFE031029544.1, forward strand.
AAGATAGCGATTTATGACTGACTGATTTTTGTATGCTGTGTTTTTGTTCCCATTACATAAGTGCATAGCTGTATTCAAAAAGACTTGAAAGAACATGAACAATAAGCATCCTCAATTTAGAATAGCAAAAGGCACAAGTTGTCTCATAAGGAGAGCAAAAGGATACAAGTGGTGTTCCTTTTGAGGAACGGAACAACAATAGTTCACAAATGTTGTTCCTTTTTAAAAAGGAACAACAAAAACATACAAATGTCGTTCCTTTGGAAAAGGAACAGCAGAAATAAAAAATGTTGTTCCATTGGAAAAGGAATAGTAGAAAGCAAAAATGTTGTCAAAAACACAAAAATGTCGTTCCTTTGGAAAAGGAACAGCAGAAATAAAAAATGTTGTTCCTTTGGAAAAGGAACAACAGAAATAAAAAAATGTTGTTCCTTTGGGAAAGGAACAACAGAAATAAAAAATGTTGTTCCTTTGGGAAAGGAACAGCAGAAATCAAAAATGTTGTTCCTTTGAAAAAGGAACAACAGAAATAAAAAATGCTATTCCTTTGAAAAAAGAACAGCAGAAAGCAAAAGTGTTGTTCCTTTGAAAAAGGAACAACAGAAAATTAAAGTGTTGTTCCTTTGGAAAAGGAACAACAAAAACGCACAAATGTCGTTCCTTTAGAAAAGGAACGACAAAAACTCACAAATGTTGTTCATTTGGGAAAAAGGAACAATGAAACACACACCTGCTGTTCCTTTGGTAAAAGGAACAACAAAAATTCTTAATGTTGTTCCTTTTGGAAAAGGAACAACAAAGGTAGCAAAACTTTTTTCAAAGATATATACAAAAGTAACTCAAGAAATTATGTACAAACTGTAAAGAAAAGTAAATTTTTTAGTTAATTACAGGTGAGGAAGACTTCTCTTCCTCCCCCAAAATCTCCATAGCTGAATCTTGGCGTAGCTATTGGCAGAAGGACTCCCGAGTAAGTGGTTTGCGACAGAGATAGACTCGATGACCATTTGCTTAAAAGGAATATCCAGAACCATCAATAGTAATTAGATTAAGGGTACCATTATCATGTACCTTCTGGATTTCATATGGTCCCAACCAACAAATCTGGAGTTTCCCGGGGAAGTCCTAAAACCTGGAGTCGTACAAAAGAGCCCAGTCCTTCATGGAATACTTTATTTTCAATGAGAGCATCATGCCATTCAGCTCTTTGTTGTTGTATCAGAGAAGTGTGTTGAAGTGCAGAGAGCCTAATTTCATCCATCTCATTGATCTGTTGTAGCCGATTAGTCTGTGCCTCAGTTAGGTCTTATCCAACTTCCTGTGTTGTTCGTAATGTTTGGATTTCAAATTCTATGTGGAAAATAGGTTGTTTTCCAAACATTAGTTGATAAGGTGAGTAACCAGTGGTACTTCTCCATGTTGTTCTATAATCCCACAGTGCTTCAGGTAGTCTGGCAGCCCAATCACGTCTATGTGATGTAACAGTTTTCGTTAGGATTGTTTCTATTATTTTATTGGTGCTTTCTACTTTCCCATTTTCCTGTGGGTGGTATGGACTAGTAATTTTATGCTGGACGTGATAGTTGTTGAGTGTTGCAGCTATTCTATTTCTAGCAAACTGTGGTCCACTGTCTGTAATTATTTCTCTTGGAAGGCCATAACGTACAAATAGATGGAACAGGAATTGTATAACAGAGTCTTCTGTGGCTCTTGGCAATGCCTCTGCTTCAACCCACTTGGTGACATATTATGTTGCCACCAAAATGTATGTTTTCTGGTTTGATGGTGGGTTGATTGGTCCCACGAAATCAAGACACCATCGCTCAAATGGTTTGATGACTAGCTGTGGTTTCAGAGGCAACTCATCCGACTGACTAGGGCGTCTCGCTCTTTGGCAACTGTCATAGGCTTGGACAAATTTCTTTGCATGTTTGAAAATTGTGGGCCACTAATACCCTGTTTGTAACACTTTATGTCCAGTCCTGTGATCAGTGAAATGTCCACCACATGGTTTGTCATGGCAGCCTTTCAATATGTCAAAAATTTCATCCTCTCCAACGCATCTCCTGATATGCATGTCTGCCCCTGTGTGAAACAAATAACCCCCAATCTAGGAAAATATAGTACTTCGTTGAACAATCTATTTTTGCTCATTAGGGGTTAGATGCTTTGGTAACTCACCTACTACTATGTAATTGGCAACATCAGCATACTAGGGTATTTGAACAGCAACAACAAAGAGATGCTCATCCGGAAATTGATCTTCAAATGCTGCTGCATCAACTGGCTTTGGCATTCTTGAGAGGAAATCAGGCACTGTATTTTCTTTTCCAGGTCGATCCTTGATTGTAATATCAAATTCCTGCAATAAAATCAGCCATATAGTTATTCTGCCATTTGTGATAGGCTTGTTTGCTAAATATTTTATAGCAGAATGATCTGTGTACAAGATAACAGGATATCCAGTAATGTAATGTCTGAATTTATTGACAGCATGTATAATGGCTAGAAATTCTTTTTCAGTGACAGTATAGTTTAATTCAGCAGGGGATAGATTTTTGCTAATGTAATAAATTGCATATGGTTTTCTATCCTCTTCCTATCCAAGGACCGCTCCAATGGCTGTGTCTAAGGCATCAGATGATATCTGTAATGGCAAATCCCAATTTGTTCCTCGAAGGACTAGGGCTGTGGATACGAGCTTCTTCAGATCCTTGAAAGCACGTTCACATTTCTCTGTCCAAAGAAAATCAACGTTACCAGTTAGTGCATACAAGGGTGCAGCAATACGTGAATAATGTTCTATAAATCTTCTGCAGTAACCAGAAAATCCAAGAAAGCTACGTACCTCTGTTTGAGTGGTAGGAGTAGGAATAAGCAAAAGTATTTGGATTTTGTCTAGATCTACCTGAATGCCAGTTGCTAAAATATAATGTTCTAAAATAAGTCCTTCCGGCATCATCATATAACATTTTTCATGGCTTAAACAAAGCCTGGTAGCAATGCAACGTTGTAGGACTTTTTCTAGTGTATCCAATGCTGGGTCAAACTCATCTCCGTATGGAGTAAAGTCGTCCATATATACTTCCAGTCCTTCATTTATTAGGTCTGCAAAAATGCTAAGGATAACCCTTTGGAATGTGGCAGGAGCATTTCATAAGCCAAAAGGTAAATCTCGGTAGGCGAATGTTTCCCAAGGACAAGTAAAAGTAGTTTTGTCTTGACCTTCAGGGGCAATCTGTATTTGGTTTTACCCACTGAAGTCATCAAGGAAAGAAAAGAATTCTTTCTTGCCAAAGTGTCTAATACTTGGTTGATGAATGGGAGAGGGAAGTGAGCTTTTTGTGTTGCTTTATTTAGCTCCCTGTAGTCCACGCAGATTCTCCATTTCCCATTCTTTTTTGGTACCACAACAAGCGGGGAGACCCATTTACTATTAGAGATAGGATAGATAAAGTTAACATCTAAAAGTTTTTGAAGCTTAGCTTTTACCACTTCTTTTAGATGAGTATTTAGTCTTCTCTGAGGCTGCCTAACAGGTCTTGCATTGTTTTCTATGTAAATGTGGTGTGTACATAACTGGGGGTCAATTCCTTTCATATCAGGGTAGTCCCATGCAAATGCTTCTTTATATTTCCTTAACATATGGATGAGCTTTGTTTCTTGTTCGGATGTGAGGTTGGCATTAATGTTTAAGGTTTTTCCGGGTTCAATTTCCACAATTTTACTATTTGCAACATAAGTGACAAGGATTGTGTGATCATGTGTATCTTTCAGAGGGTCTTCTTCTAATTCGTTATCAAATTCTGCTTTTATCATATGACATTGGGTACGAGATGTGAGTTCAGTTTGACTAATGAAATTACTGATGGCATCATCTTCTGTTTGGTCTTTGAACTCAAGTGCTTCTTTTATAGTTAATAGAGATCTAATGTTATCAGTAAAATATGATACAGGGTGCCTATTAGTCTTGACTATTGTGATACTTGGCTGTGCTAGGGGATATAGCACTGAATTCTTAATATCGCTCCCCTGGTTATGATCATATTCCCTTGCCGACAGCCAATATAGGCATCAACAGTGGTGAACCAAGGTCTTCCTAAGATCAATGGATGTCCATCAAGTCGGGTTTTAGGATTTATTATTAGAAAATCGGTTGGATATTCCCAGGAGTCAACCGAGACCATGACATCATGTAGTATGCCTTCTGGCCTAATCATAGATCGGTCAGCCAATTCTAACAAACTGGAGGTGGGTTCTACAGATGTAATGCCTAGTTTTTGGCAAGTAGAAGTTGTGAAGATATTGATTGCAGCTCCAAGATCAACTAAGGCATTGGGCAGGGTTTGACCATAAATTTGTACAGTTACTGTTACACAGTATTTTGTCACCATCCCTGTTACCCCTTCTCCCACACATTGGAGGACCTATTCTGGGACCTGTGAGAAGTGACATAACTTGAAAACCCCTGCATTGTATCCCCTTGAGTATGTACTTCATATGCCCTGAAGACACCTTCTGCAAAATACCCATAAATATAGCCCTCTTTCCATTAGCATTGTTCCACAGTGTATCACTCGCGCCAATGGGGGAAATCCTCCAAAGAGAGCACACCAGTTGGCACTCTGTATCAGAGTCACAATAGTGCCAACCTAGTTGGGTAAAAATTTTAACAAACAAACTTCCAAAGGTTCCTTCTAACCTATTCATGAACTGATTCCAGTTTGAGTTAGATCAGTTGGGTTTCAAATTTCCCAAGGAGGGAAGTAGTTCTCCACCTCTCATGGAAGCTTCCTAATGGTAAGGACAATCCCATGAATCTTGTGAATGGTTTTATCTACTTCTCCTACCTCTATATAAGCTTGTCTATTTACCTTTGACAAGCTAGTTAGTAATTCTACTCTTCAAGCTCCAAAATCTAAGTCCCAAAGTCTGAGAATTGCTAAGCTCATGCTACAAGAGGCCTTGTTCATCTCCATAAGGCTATATCTTTAAGGAGGAGATCCATGTCCAAGCAACTAAGGAGAGAGAGGCTTGTTCCCCATCCCTACAAGCTTTGCAAAGCATGTGTTGGTGATTACCCAGCCAAAGGTGGATTTGACATCAGAACTTGGTTGTATTCTCTTTTGTTTATCAATAATAATAGACGACTATCATTATGGTTCCACTCATATTGTCTTTATAATGATGCTTGAGTTGTATCCTTTCTGACTGATACATAGTTTCATTTCTTGGATTTTATGCTTGTATTTGTCTTGTTCTTTGCATGTGAAGGTGTCTGTTCATGAGGATCGTGAGGATTGTGACCAGCTGAAGCGAAAGAACAGGAGCGGTGACTCTTCTACGAATACTAGCGTTGGATTCGAGGTAGGCCCTCATCATCAGCCTATACTTTGCAATTAGGAACCTGCGTGTTAGCGTTGTTTGATTGTTGCTAGACCCCATTTAGGCTAGTGGGATCGCCTTTGTCCACAGAGGGGATTTACCTGTACAACAATTTTGCGACTCCGCTGGGGAGTTGGCTTTTGCCTTGTTTGTTTATCTTGTCTTGTTGTTTGATTTGTAAACTTTAGACGAAGCCTGAAGTTTGGCTAGATAGCCTTCAAAACGTTATTGCTTTGCTTTAGCAAAGTAGATCAACGCTACTTCAGTCCATCTCCAGTTTGGTTTACAAACTAAATGGCTTGGAACTTGCCTTATTTCTTGGTTATTTCCTTGGTTTCTCTCGCTCGTTTAGCCTTCTGGGTTGAATGCCTGTGTTGTTTTTTGCCTCTTGGTGTACTTAGGTATTGCTGGTTTGGCCTTGGCTCTTTTTTTTTTATTTTTTCCATAGCAAACTCGGTTGGTGCTAGTTTATAGCGTGACAGTCGCACCAGTTGGTGCAAGTTGCACATTTACAACCCGCGCCAATTCCTGAAAGGCACCTGTTGCAGCCTGACAGTCGCGCCAGGCCTGTAAACTTTTGAAGTTTGCTTGGTTGCAAACTTTTTGAGTTGGGGTTTTGTCCTAAGTACCTTTTTTTAGACTACTTGAGTGTATTGGAGTGTGACTTGATTGGATTTGATCGCTACCCTTTGGGTGTTTGCTTTTTTCTACCGATTTCACATTCCTAGCCCTAGGGTATCTAGTGGCCTTGTGAATCAAGCCTTCCTAAGGTGTTTTGATCTTTTTTTCGTCCAGTCGACTCTTTTGTTTGCTCCCTTATTCTTTTTTGGTAGTTGTGAATCATTTGGTTGCATTATTTGGGTGATTTGCTTCGTCTTCACTTGAATTACGCTTCATCTCACTTTGAATCCAGATCACATGGCTCATTGTTGTCTTTGGGATCTTTTTGGTTCTTTGGATGTTTGATTTGTGATTTGAGGAACTGAACGTGTTTTTATTGGATAGAATTTGTTTGTGTTATTTCTCAAAAGCTCTTTAGTGCATTTTTCCATTATCGAAAAGAAAACTCTCTTTTGCTTTGAATCTGTTAATGAAAATTAGGACTTTTCATTTCGATTAGTGATTTAGTGATCTTAAAGAAAATTTTATTGATTTACATTAGGTGCACTAGGGAAGCTCTTTGTTGTTTTGTGATCATTTCGTTTGTATGAAAGCTCTTAAACTCTCTTGTAATTAGCATTCATCGAATGGAATGACATTTTTTGGCATATAGATTGCATTTAGGGATTTTAAGAGATTACATACGGTAGGACCTGAAAATCGAAACTTAACTCAAGATCAACTTTGAAATAAATCGAATAAACCTAAAAATGCATTGGAACATAATGCTCACATTCTAGAGGTCTAGGCTAGAGACGTGCTCCGACGTCATTAAACCTAGTCACTTTTGTTTTCACTTAAGGTTGGGTGGTTCCTCCTTTTGTGACTCAATTGTGGTCTAGTACGGATTTGTGCTCCCACGTACCATCGAGTATATATGGGGAGACTCCACTAGGTTATCATCCTTGATCCACATGAAGCAGTGTCTGCCGTCTTACAGCCCGTAACGCAATAAACACAGCATTCAGGAAGATTGACTGTCGTACGGAAAGTCCTTGGTTTTCATATGATTGCTAAGGTGTATATGCAGTTTTACGTATTGTCTGGTAAACCCCTTGCCTAGTTTCTCCAGAGTAGTCAGTTTTTGATCCTTTTCGGACTCCTTAAAATAAAAGGCTCACTTGAGCGTTTGTAACTTCGGGCTCACTAAATATTCGAAGGTGACTAGAGTCATCTTTTTTCCTTTTCTCGACTCTTAAAAAATGAAAAGGTCAAGTTGTGTCCTAATGTCTTAAAATTTATTCGACCACGATCACACATACCTTGTTAATTCTTCTTTGCGTTAGTTTTGAGTAGGGTCTTTCTTCGTTAGCTTGTCTAGGATTTTTTGAATTCAATCATCCTGGCGGATCCATCGATCCCGTCTCCCGTCCCTAGTGACCAAGGATCTCCTTCTTCTGCTACTCCTGAGACACCGGTTTGTGGTGACACTTTTCTTGTTATTCCAAGTGTCTAACCATTGAGCTCTCAAGCTCCAGAAGATGAGCTTCATGATTCGTTTTGGAACCCTATTTGGGAACCTTACGAAGAGGTTTTTCCCTCTACTCCTACTGGTGTTTCGACCCCGATGGCTTCCTCTGATATGGAGGACACATCTCCTATAGCGAGTGAAACACCTGTTGTGTCAAGTATTGAGACTCCTATCCTGGCCACATCCCCGGTCATATCTATGCCCTACATTGTTACCCCTCTCGGTATTACAGTGCCTACGCGCTATAGAGCTCTGAGGGATGCCATGGGCTCTAGGAACTTCTCTTCTGGTACCATGTGGGATCATAACATTATTCCCACTACACGATCTTTTGTTTCACAAGTTCACAATACCGTTGTCACGTCAGTTCCGACCAATGCGACCGTTTGTGTCACATCTTCGACTCCGGTTGCTAGTGCCGTGACGACATCTTCCATCGTAACTACTGTTGCCAGCCCGTCCCACGGTCCAGTACATAGTGTTTAGTCGGCACATGCTGCCAGAGTTGTTCATCCCGCTGTCAGTGCCCCACCTTCTTCTAGTGCCATTCTAGCAGGGGGGCATATTCTCAATATTTTCATGCTATCCAAAATCGAGGTGTGCAAGGCCCTTATTATGACCCTATCGATCATCATTTGTATACCTCCTTGCCAGCTGAGCTTGTTGTTGAGGCTTCAATTCCATTGAATGTCACTTGGGGTACCACTAGTTATGGTGGTGGTCAAATCTGTCCGGATCAAGGGTAGTCATACTAAGGACCATCATACCAAGGTTAGCCATCCTACACGCAGCCTAATTATGGGCAGTAGTATTATGGCCAAACCTATCCACGACAACCTTCTGGAAACCCACGACAACCTTATGCTCAACAAGGACAACCTACACTTCAGCAGTGATACCCTTTGGGTCAACCCTACAGGAATCAGGGACAACCTTAAGCGTGACAAGGACAACCTGGAATCCAGCAAGGATACCCTTCTGGGCAGGGTGGTCAGCCTTACATGCAGCAAGGCCAGCCCACTCCTCAGCCTAGTCAGCCATTTGGTCCGCAAGGACAACCCTCGGTTGCACAAGGAAAACCGAACACCCAGCAAACTCAACCTTCTAGGCAAGTAGGTCCATCCCAAACCCAACCAGGACAACCTTCTGGCCAGATGGCCCAACCTCAGTCTTCCCAAGGACATCTCTCTGGGCTTGCTCAACCGGGCATGTAGATGGTCCCTCCTTATCAAGCTCAACCCGGTTTTCAGCCCCAGACTCAAACCGGTCTCTAGCCGCAAGGTGGGTTTCAATCCCAACCTTCTTACCAAATGCAGCCTGGTCCCCAGGCTCAGTATGGAGCCTAGCAACCGTATGGATACCAACAACCCCAGGGGAAAACTTAGTTTTCCTCGTATCAAAATTATCAACAGCCATAGGTCACCCCTTATCAAAATTACGAGCAACCAAATGTTGCTCCTGCAGGTCAGTATGGTAACCAATGGGGCGCTAGGGGGTAGATCCAGAATCAACCATCCAGTTATGGATATAACCCTTACGGGTAGAGTCCCTACGGAAAGGGTCCTTTTGGACCTGGGCTGTACAGACAAAGTCAATGGGGGCAACTAGCAACTGGGTGGAACTCTGGCCCTACCTCATATCCACAACTGCAGATGTCCTTCAACCCTCAGCTACCATTCTTAGCAACGTTGGAACTGCTCGATGTGTCGAAATTAACCAATGATCCTATCTTGCATAATCCACAATGGCCGCCGGTTCCAACCAAGATACCCGGCGATTGTCCCAAATTTGACAACAAAGCTGGAGAGGATACTCAAGCCCATGTAATGACTTACCACCTTTGGTGTTCATCCAATTCATTGCTTGACGATTCTGTTCGGCTTCGCCTGTTCCAAAGGACTCTCACCGGCTCCGCTGCTAAATGGTACATCGAATTGACCCATGCGTATTTTCAAGATTTCAATTCATTGGCAATGGCATTCCTCACTCATTTTCAGTTACCCATTCGGTACGAGACGAGAACGCATCTCCTTACGTCTCTCAAGCAGGACACGATTATGCATATTTATGATCGTATACATGAATGGAGATGGCGTCCTCGATTGATCAAGTTTTCAATTCCTGATCAACTCCTCACCGATTGGTTCACGACTTCCTTCATCCCTAAAATCGCACGGGACATTGCTATGGGAGCTTATGTGATTGAAGAGCAAGCTATCGTGCATGCCTAGTACCTTGACTTAGTTTATTCCCAGTCAGGTACTTTATATGAGTATTTTCCCGATGCCCCAAAACCAGGTACATCCAAAGCTCCACCAAAGCCATCTGTTGATGGGGTTATTGGCTCTGTGAATCCGTCGTCGAAGAAATCATCCTCGAACCCTTGGAAGCAAAAATCAAATGCTTCTAACGAAAATACTTCTCAAGGTGGTTCTAATTCTGGAAGTACTTCCGAGGCTTAGCGCCATTCATTCCACCACGATGAACAAGGCCTTGAAAGGAAAGAAAAAGGGGAAAGCAAAAATAAGTTTGAGCAACCCAAACAAGACTCCTCCAAACCTCCACCCAAGGAAGGAGCCAAGCGTAAACCAAAGTATCCTTGTCTTATCTATGATGAGGATCACTATACCAAAGACTGCCCAAGGTGGTCCGAGGTTATTCGTTTGTTGAAAGGCGCTCCTGGGATTCTTGCGGTTTTGAAAGAACCTTTCCCCTCTCAATAAACACAAATGGTGGCTGATCCATTTTCGTCTTCTTCTCCCTTTGGTTCCCAAGTGTTCATGGCTGGAACCATTCCCGTTCATGTAACAACTCGAACAAAGGAATATCCGTCATCTACCGGGAAGGAGCCTGAGGTCACCTTAAGCAGTCCTCCATCAAGTTCTAGTCCGCTCCACATCGAGCGACCTAATACTCAGACGCCCATCCGACCCCCTCCCAAAGGAGTACTCCGGAGATCATCTTACAACCAAAATGCTCGTACTGCCCAACACTATAGCATAGTTGAGGACTTAGCGCAGGCTCCGTCGGCTATGTTCGCTTTAGAAGTTCTCCACAGCTGCCCCGCTCAGAGGAAGTCCCTACCATCGGCCATCGGTGGGATCGACCGGCGGATTCGGATTTGAACACCTTTGATCTTGAGAGCCATGTCCCAAGGCTGCCTCATCAGATCGCCTTCCTTATACAAGTCATCATCAATTCGAAAATGATCCATCGTATGGTTATTGATGATGGTTATTGATGAAGGTGCGTCTACTTGCATCATGTCTGTTTCTTGTTGGAAAGCGATCGGGTCTCCGACTTTGAGCCAGTCTCCCACGATGCTGGAAGCCTTTGATGGGAGATAATCTCATCCCTATCGTATCCTTCAACGATTGCCGATTACTTTAGAAGGGAAAATCATTGAAGTGGAAGTTGAGGTCGTTGACGCAAATCTTAGTTACAACCTCCTTCTGGGCCGGAGTTGGACATATGCCCTGGGTGCCATGGCTTCATCCCTCTTCCGTGTCATTCATTTCCCTCACCAGGGGTAAATTTTCATAGTAGACCAGCTCTCCTTCTTTGCTTCTTCTTCTAAAGGCAATGTGCTTTTCGTGGAGCATACCTCCATCCCTTTTGAGAGTGTGGGAGCTGGGCTCCTCAAAGATCCCACCCTCATGGGTGTTTTTTCACTCCCACCTCCAAACCTCGCCTCCATCAGTATGATTTCGATTCGTTCTGATCCTTGGGTCCTTCCCCCCATCGACCAGATAGAATCGTGGGGCAAGGAGATGCCATTGAGTCCCGCTGAGCTCAACTACATCGAAATCGCTGCTGTATCGGCTCCTCCTACTGAATCTGCTTCTTTAAGCGGAGCTCTTGACTCATACGACTATTCCCCTTGGATTGGAGAATGTGCCTCCTCGGATCCATTAAAGGAAATATTTCCTTCCAACGAAGCCATCATAGAGACCATGTCTCTCGAGGAACCTCCGTGGTTCAATGTTCATCACCGTCCCTCGTTTCTCCATACCCTTCAGGAAACATTGGCTTGTCTCAAGCAGTTTGCTTTGTGTCTCCCTTCACAACCTCCTCAGACACCTATTTAGGTCTATCAAGTATCTTCTGAAGGGAATTTGGGGAACATTACGCAGACCCAACCTATCGACATCTTTGTCAAACCAGGGATTGTCAAGCACATCTACATAGGAGTTACTTGCACTCCTAAGGAAATTCAAATCTATATAGCTCTTTTTCGCGAGTTCCGTGACGTATTTGCATGGTCTTATGAAGAGATGCCCAACGTTGATCCAAACATCATAGTGCATGAGATACCTACGTATCCAGGAGCTAAACTTGTTCGTCAGTATTTACGCCCTGTGCACCCCCGCAAGGCTGCGGCAATCAAAGTGAAAGTTGAAAAACTTCTTAAAGATGGTTTATTTACCCTATCCGACTCACACATTGGGTCTCTAACATTGTCCCTGTGGATAAAAAGCAGGGTACTATTCGTGTCTTTGTCAATTATCGTGATATTGAACGAGCCTACCCAAAAGATAACTACCCCACACTTTCATTGACCAACTCATTGATGAGTGTGCTGGGAGTGAGATATATTCCTTCAAGGATGGCTTTTCTGGATACAACCAGATTAATATCGTGCCCGCTGATCAACACAAGACAACCTTTATCTATACATGGGGTACTTTCACTTATAAAAATTTCCCTTTCGGTCTCAAGAATGCTGGTGCCACCTTTCAACGTGTGATGTCTTATGCCTTTCATGATATCCGACACATCTTACACCCTTATCTGGATGATCTTCCCGCTCATTCGACTAAGCGCCAAGACCATCCGTTGCATCTCTGCGAAATTTTTCTCCACTGTCGACACTAGAATATCGACTTAATCCACATAAGTGTGTCTTCTGCGTGGAATCTGGCCAACTTCTCGGTTTTATCATCTCCCGAGAGGGCATCCGCTTGGATCCCCTTAAAGTTGAGGCAATTTTGAATCTTCCTCCCCCTGCTTCTTTGCGGCAATTGTAGAGTTTGCAGGGTAAAGCAAAATTTTTACGACGATTCATCCCAAATTATGTCGAGGTGGAAAAAGGTTTCACGGGGTTACTCAAGCGTGACACCCAGTTTCGATGGGATGCCATAGCTCAAGAGTCTTTTGCACATCTTAAAACTCTTCTAGTTTTTGCCCCTTTGTTGTGGCCTCTAAATTATCATCGTGATTACACGTTGTATCTGGCCACTGCTGATACCACCATCGACATGGTTCTGGTTCAGGATGATGATGATAGCACTAAACATGTTATTTATTACCTTAGCCGCAATTTGTTAGACACGGAATCTCGATATGCTTATGTCGAGAAGTTGGCACTAGCCGCTGTTTGCGTTGTTCAATGCTTCTGTTGTTACATCTTGTTGCGTACCACGACAGTGATCCCTGATTACAACCCTATGACCTACATCCTGTCATGCCAGTTGCTCGAGGGCAAATACTCAAAGTGGATAGTCATCCTCCAAGAGTTTGATTTGGAATTTACTGCTGCCAAGTCTAAGAAATTACTTATCTTTGCTGAACTTTTGTGTTCTTTGCCATCTATTGTTGCCTCCTCTTAGTTAGAGGATTCCATTCCAGACGAAACTCTCTTCCTCATTAGCACCCTCGATCCCTGGTACGGGGATATTATTGTCTACTTACAGACGTCCTCCTTCCATCCCGAGACCTCTAAGGATGCTCGCCGACGGATCCAACATCAAGCCCAACCATATCGCATCGTTGGGGATACCCTGTACCATCTCAACATTGATTTTATTTTTCACCGCTGCTTGACTTTCGAAGAACCAGAGAGAGTTTTGAATGACTGCCACTCTGGTGCGTGTGGTGGTCACATGTCTAGATATGCCACTACACAAAAAATCCTCCGTGATGGCTACTTTTGGCCCTCCATTTTCAAGGATTGCATTCTTGCTGTTCGTTCATGTCATGAGTTCCAAGTCTACCAACAGAAGATGTGTGCACCCCCTGCTCCACTGCACCCCGTTGTAACCATCGGTCCTTTTTCCAAATGGGGCGTCGATTATATGACCTGTAACCCTCGCTCAGACTGGGGGCATGGGTACATCATCGTTGTTGTTGATTATTTCACGAAATGGGCCGAGGCGATGCCTACATTGTTCGAAGACAGTCACACGGCGATGTAGTTTTTGTTTAATCATGTTATTTCGCGGTTCGGAGTACCCCAAGCCATCGTCACTGATCACGGAAAGCATTTTTTAATCACATGATGACCAAGTTAACGACCCAGTTGGGCCTAAAGCATGATAGTTCGACCCCATACTATCCTCAGGCAAATGATCAAGTGGATGCCGTGAAAAGGTTTTGGTCACAATGCTTCAACAAACTGTTGGCATGCATAAGTCCAATTGGCATCTGATGTTGTTCTCTACTTTGTGGGCCTACCATACCTCCATGAAGGACGCTACCGGTTTGACTCCCTTTCAGTTAGTTTACGAACTAGAGTCTACCCTTCCTATTGAGTGTGAGATTCTTTCATTAAAGATAGTCGTGGAATTTCTCCCTGATACTACTCCAGTAGAAGAGCGCCTTATTTACTTAGAGCGGCTGGATGAGACTCGTCATCTAGCCTCCTTAGCTATTGAAGCTCAGAAGAAGCGAGTGAAAACTCACTTCGATAATATTGTTCACCCCCGCTCTTTCATTGAGGGAGACTTAGTACTGCTCTATGATCAAGCTAACGATAAGCTGGGGGCAGGAAAATTTGAGCCTATGTGGCACGGGCCCTACATTGTGAAAAGAGTTTTGCAAAAAGGAGCCTACAAGCTTATTGATTATGAAGTGAATCCCCTGGATAAGCCCTGAAATGGGCTTTATTTGAAAAAATACTATGCATGAACCCAGGCACTCTCTTTTTGTATATACGTGTGCTTTTAGCAAGTGTGTTGTGTGTGCATGCTTTTCATATTTTTGTCTTGGTGTGTCAATGTGATTGCCGATTATTTTGTCTTTTTGCTTCTTGGACAGATGTCTACATCGCCTTACGTTGGTTTCGCTGATGGTGCCTCCCGTAGTCCACGCAACTTGTCATCTGCGGCATGGGTGATCTACGATCCTCATGGTGAGTTAGTAGACATTGAAGGGGTTTGTCTAGGTTGTATAACGAACAATGTTGCTGAATATAGTGTTGTGATTGAATTATTAGCTTAGGCGATTAACCTCGGCATTCGAACATTAGTTGTGAACTTGGACTCTCAGCTTGTCGTCCACCAACTCAACGGGCATTATTCTATCAGAGATCATTGGATTTTAAGGTTGTATTTACGTGTTAAGTTATTAGAAAGGGATTTTTATTTCATTACTTATCAACATATTCCAAGACAACTTAATACGTTAATCGATGCATTAGCTAATTATGTGTTGGACAGGAATTTGCATAACATGTAGTTCAACATAATACGAGAAGCATAAAGTACAATAAACCATAAAACATATGTATATATATGTGTGTGTCCCAAACTTTTGCACCCCGTGCATCATCAAAAAATAATACATGTTTGTCTGAATACATCTGGAGACAACATGTCTCTCAAAAAATATGCATGAAAAGAAATAGCCTAGATATCTAGTCTCGGTGGTGCTCATGGTGGATGCGAGTTGGCACCCCCACTGTGTGCCTCTGGTACACTAGTGGGACATCCACTAGCCGAGCGTAATCTGGAACCCCTTGAGTGATAGCCTCGAGGTTCTGAATAAGCTCTCCTCTATCACCACCCTCCTCCTGAGGATCCACTGCTGCTGCTGCTGCTACTGGGTGTCTCCTCGCAATGGGAGACATGCCAACTGGACGCTCTGGGCCGACATTTGCATATGCATATAAAGGTCATTAGGACAAGCATGTACTAACAAAAAAATCATAAAAACACAAAATAAAAAAATGAGGTCATACCAATCTCCTTGTCCCAGTCCTCTCCCTCTAGCTGGGGAAGGTCAGGGTCTCCGTTGAAGTCTGTCCTCGCATACATCCAGTCCTCCATCACAATCAGTTGGTGGCGAAGCCACCCGAAAAAACTTAGGTCTAAAAGACATCTGCTAACCGCCACCACCTCTCGGCATCAGTGTCGCCCATCAAGCCATCCTCGACTCTCAGGGTACTGGGTCTGAAACAAAGGCCCCTTGGCCCTGGAAGCTTGGCACGTGTTCCAAGAAGAACGTCACAAAGATGGAGCCATATCTGAACTACTATAGCTTGCCCTGCTTGGCTTTGGTCAACTTCCTCTTCATACTGGTCGTCACTGCTGACACCCAGTTGAAGATTGTCGAACTAAGGCACTCTGTCGCCAGCATCAAATGGTTCTTCATAGCCTCGTGGGGCGCCTGTGCCCCCACAGCTCATGTGATGGTAAACAACAATGCTCTCAGTGTCAACTCTAGAATGTTGGGGATATCCACCTTCGAGCTGCCCTGCCCGTATCTGGCACCTGCGCAAACTCGGGCCTTCACCTCCTCCATATTCTCTCCAAATGGCTTGCTACTCGTCAGTCGAGGTACCAACCCCCGTCATGACAATCCAGCAAGGAAGTAGACATCAGATACGTCTAACTCCCATACTTGGTCCCGTATTTGGAACACCTATTCCTGTACATCTCACAAGTTGACCAAATACTGTAAAAGCTCTAGTTGAGCTTGCAAATAGGACAGTAGGAAGAATTTCTTGAGCCCACATGCTCTAAGTGCCTCTATGCAGTCCTCATCTGCTAAGGCCAATGTGTCTACTTGGTCATGTTCTCGTTCTTTCCACACAATCACCATTTTTGTGTATTTCCCTACAAACACAAGCCCAAAACAATAAATTAGATTCTTAAATAACTTGAAATTGCAGGTAAATAGGTTTAAATTTGTGAAAAATTTGCCCAAAAATCCGCGCGGCCTTTGGCGCGACTGTTTCTAAAATAGTCGTGCCCATGGGTGCATGCCCTATGGGAAAGTTGCCCCATTGGCGCGGGTTCGTGCCCGAAACCCGCGCCAATGGGCGCAACCCCTATATTTGAAATCCTCCCAATAGGGGATAAAAAAGCAATTTAAAACAAATTCTAAATATATAGAAATGGAGCTAAGGATGAGACCTCTTACTTGACACTGACGACGCTCCAAATGGTCCACTAGATTTGTCACAATCGCCAACTGAAGGTCGCACTCCAAAAGCCCTAATGTCGCTCTCTAAAGGTAAAAGGTGAAAAGTAATTTTTTAATTTACCATTTTCACCATTTTATAACTTTTTGACCCCTAAACAAGTTTTAAAAGTCATTTTATGAATATTTTTATGAATATTTGTGTCTAAAATGGATTTTACGCCGATTTCTTGTGCAGCGACAGGTGTTTATGTAGCTTTGGCAGCGAAACAAGTTGTATTTTATACTTTTTCGGACTCGGTAAATACACAAAAAAGTCACTTTGGAGTCATCGTTTGCTCTTTTCTGACTCCCTAAACATGAAAAGAATGCTGGGTTGGTCCTCTCGACTCGTTAAACGGAAATGAGAGGCGGTCGTCTTTAAACCCTTTTCCGAACATTTAAAAAACGAAAAGATTGTCGGACCCTTGTAGTTTACGGTTCATTAACGATCACGAAGCAACGTGATTTTGATCGCTTTTTTACTTTTTCAGATCAGAATCACTACTTATGAAAAGTACTCCCCGGTCGTAATGATCCAGCGGTTCTTTCGAGCATGGTTTTATACTTTTTTAGGCTCGAGAGACACAACTTTATGAAAAAGGACACCGTCGGAGTTTACTTTTCTGCTGTCTTTTCAAACTCTCTAAAAATGAAAAGACATCGAGTTCTTCCTTTCTCAGACTCATTAAAACTTAATGACATCAGATTCCATCGCGATGATGCCTCCCAAGCATATGCTATCCCTGTCAAGCTTGTCATCCAAAATAATCAAGGTACTCGCCAGAAATGGTGGGGGAATAAAGGAACCACAATTATCGTTGTGTCGGTAGTATGTCGCTCTTGAAAATGGCACTTGTCTGCATTCGTGTCTGGGTGGGGACATCTCATCTTGGTTTACACTTGCCTCCGTGGGTTTGGGTTATCCTGTTTGACCATTCATCTACTCATCATCTTGTCACCATGACCCCTGATCATTTGATGTCAAATACTTCCAAGTCCACTGTCGTGCCGCCGATATGTTCAAGAGAAGTTGACCTCTATAGAATACTCAACCTCCCTCTAATACCTCACACAATACATTTTATCCTTCTCTGTCTCGTTTCGATGATGTGGGAAACATTATGGCCCGCTTTCAATCAAGGTCACTTCATGTCAACTTCGGCTCATTATCCAGGAAGTCGACCTAGAGACTCCCTTTAGGTGCCTTGGAGCCTACATGCCTCAATGGCAGGTTCTTCGTATTCGACGCAAGGTTTTCATCATTGGCCTCCGATCAGATGATTCTACAGGTGTTTGACATCGGCTCACTGATTCGCATGCCGTGGATTGTACCTATAGTACCTTGAGGACCATTTTCCTTATCGGTGGTACCTCTCGCATCCGTTAATAGTTTTCATCATTGACTGGTAATCAGACGATGTTCTCGCATGTTCAACTTCGAATCCCATATTCGCATGCTTCAACTTGTACTTTGTTCGGGTCGAGATGGAGCGCAAGACCATGGATTTTGTCTATTGAGCTCCAGGTTGCATTTTGTGGATTATTATAATCACTACATGACTCATTCACTGGATGGCTGCGACCATACCTGAGTCTATTCATTTATCCTCGCTGGATGGTTGCGTCCATACCTTGGATCCAAATTTTTATGTACTCTGCTATGGATGGCTGCGCCCATACCATGTACATCATGTACTTGAGATATCAGTTGTATTTCGTGCAGGTTCTCCAATGGCCGTGTCTTCAGTCAACCATGTTCTTGCAAAGCATTTCACCCCTCTCGCTCTCGGGCTTCATGCTTTAGGGGGCATCTGTTACACAGTATTTTGTCACCATCCCTGTTACCCCTTCTCCCACACATTGGAGGACCTATTTCGGGACCTGTGAGAAGTGACATAACTTGAAAGCACCTGCATTGTATCCCCTTGATTATGTACTTCATATGCCCTGAAGACACCTTCTGCAAAATATCCATAAGTATAGCCCTTTTTCCATTGGCGTTGTTCCACAGTGTATCACTCGCGCCAATGGGGGAAATCCTCCAAAGAGGGCATGGCAGCTGGCGCTATGTATCAGAGTCGCACTAGCGCCAACCTAGTTGGGTAAAATTTTTAACAAACAAACTTCCGAAGGTTCCTTCTAACCTATTCATGAACTGATTCTAGTTTGAGTTAGTTCAGTTGGGTTTCGAATCTCCCAACGAGAGAAGTAGTTCTCCACCTCGTGGAAGCTTCCTAATGATAAGGACAATCCCATGAATCTTGTGAATGGTCTTATCTACTTCTCCTACCTCTATATAAGCTTGTCTCTTTTCCTTTGAAAAGCTAGTTAGTAATTCTACTCTTCAAGCTCCAAAATCTAAGTCCCAAAGTCTGAGAATTGCTAAGCTCATGCTACAAGAGGCCTTGTTCATCCCCATAAGGCTATATCTTTAAGGAGGAGATCCATGTCCAAGTAACTAAGGAGAGAGAGGCTTGTTCCCCATCCCCTACAAGCTTTGCAAGGCATGTGTTGCTGATCACCCAGCCAAAGGAGGATTTGATGTCAGAACTTGGTTGTATTCTCTTTTGTTTATCAATAATAATAGACGACTGTCATTATGGTTCCACTCGTATTGTCTTTATAATGATGTTTGATTTGTATCCTTTCTGACTGATACATAGTTGCATTTCTTGGATTTTATGCTTGTATTTGTCTTGTTCTTTGCATGTGCTGGTGTCCGTTCATGAGGATCGTGAGGATTGTGACCAGCTGAAGCGGAAGAACGGGAGCGACAACTCTTCTACGAATACTAGCGTTGGATTCGAGGTAGGCCCTCATCATCGGCCTATACTTTACAATTAGGAACCTGCATGTTAGCATTGTTTGATTGTTGCTAGACCCCATTTAGGCTAGTGGGATCGCCTCTGTCCGCAGAGGGGATTTACCTGTACAACAGTTACTATTGGGTTTCCTGGGTCTTCGTATTTAATGGGTGTTTCCTTTCCTGATAATAAGTCACATAAAGTGTCGACTACTTGAACTCTTGGATTATTTGTTATATTCCTCCTTGGTCTTTTTATGCACAATTCTTTAATAGTTTTTGCGTATATCGGGATGTCTTGAATGTCTTGGAGGAATGGAATTTTTATGTACAAATTTTGTAATTCTCCCAGAATGTCAAAATCAGGTTGTTGTATATGTTGAGGTATGACTAATCGTTCTAGGAATGGGGAGAGGATGTGGTTGCTTGATTACGAGTTTGTTGTTTATTCACATCCTCTTCATGTGACAGATGTTCTCTAGGTAACTGATCTTCAATCTGAACTGTTTTATTTCCCTCAATTTGAATAATACGCCCAGATCTTAACTGAAGATCATTACACTCCCTCAGATCGGGTCCTACTTCTAATGTTTCTAGGATTTGGAGAGATTGGACCGGTGCGTTATTTGGGTTGGGGTTGGGTTGGGCTAGGAGTTGAGGTCTTAGATTAGACTGGGGATTTTGATGTAAAGCTAGCAGTGTAGGTTGAGGGAGAGGGATATTTCCTGCTGGCTGATGCGTTGGTCTCTGCCAGTTAGTCTGCCAAGCTGAGCTTCGTGAAGTAGGGGGAGTCCATTGTGGTGGGTATGGGTTGTTTTTCCAATATGGTTGGGGATAAGGAGGATTTGACCAACTAGATTGGCTCGTCTGATTCAGCCACGGGTTTGCAGAAGGAAATGACTATGGTGACCAATTTGGAAATGAAGGCTGAAATTGACTTTTCCATGTATTATATTGTTGAGCATTATACTGCGGAGACTGAAAAGAAGAAACTGGGTCTGAAAACATACCAGTTTGTCACGACTGCCACTGATGGCGCTGGTTGAGCAAATACACCGCTTCTGGCTCTTCTTTTGCCTCCTTATATACTGCTTTCAGTCCAGGAACAACTTTCCGTAGAGTGATCTCTTGTACAGATGGCGCATGTTTGGACTGCATCTAGTGGGCACTCCTTATGGCTATGCTTCTTCCTGCATATGGGGCAGAAGATTGCCAAATTTTGTTCTGCCTCCATTGCTTCTGCTTGGCCTGCAAAATATCCAATTGTGTAGTCAGTGTCCCTAGTATATCAGTTTTAAAATTTTCTAATAAATTTCTAATTGCTACATGCGTTACTCCTTCTGATGAAATTTTGTTCTCTCTTACAAACCGATCATGTTCCGTCGGTTTGATTCGTGTAATGCCTCTCAAAATCCTGATACATAAATCAATTATGTCAGCAAAACTTTCTTGATAAATATCCCCTTTTCCCATAATTTTTAGTGTTTCAATCCATTGTTCCTTCATGCCCCTTATTAATGTTGTTTTGAACACGTTATCAGGTAAAGGCAATGATGCATAAAAATATCTTTGTAGATTATACTAGAAACGTTCCACATACTCTTCTAATGTTTTGTTTGGTCTAGCTATCATCTGGAATATTTCATCTTTCAGTTCTCTAGACCTGCAATTGTCTTGATATTTTTTTAGAAAAGATTCTTTCATTTGTTCCCAGTTATTTATAACCCCACCACCTAATCCCATAAACCATCTTAAAGCAGCCCCTTTTAGTGTAGAGGGAAACAGTTTCAGTTTCTGGGGGTCAGTGGTGTAATCATACCCTCTACACAGTACATCAAATTCAAATAAAAATACATCCGGGTCTTCTAATGTAAGCCCGTGAAATGTAGGGATATGTTGAAGGGCGATTGCTTTCATGGGGGCATTTGCTGCAGAATCCACTATGGGATATTGTAATGTAAAGGTTTGAGTGTTTGGATGGTTCAGAGCCATTGGGTTAAATATATGCCAATAACCTTCTGGGATATCTAGGAGGATGTTCCTAGGTTGAGAGGGAATGGCTTTGACAGGAATAGTTTTAATAACACTTCCTCTATCTGGGACTTTTGACTGAGGAGATTGGGTCTCTCCAATAGTAATTTTTGCAGCACTCCCTTTCTCTGGGTTGCTCAATGGCTGAGTTATCCTATGAGGAGATCTCGGTTCCTCAGTTTCCCCTGTCTCTCCTTCTCCTTCACAAAGATTACTGAAATTCCTTTCCTGCAATAGCTCTGGAATAGAATTTTCAATTTCTTGAAAATCCTGTTTGTAAATTTGACTATGCACCTCAGCAAAGGCTACAGATGGTGAATCTGTGGCCTGAAGGGAGCTAGTAGGCTGTTTGGAAACAATTTTCCTGGGTCCTACTGAGGGCTGAGATTCATTTTTCTTATAGATTTCATCTATGAAGGTTGATCGACCAAGGGTCACCGGCCCCTTAGATTTTTCTGGCTTTGGTAAAGGTTTGGAATTTTTCTCTGGCTTTTTCTGCTTAGTCATACACTCAATTTAACTACTAAATCATACTTAAGCAATACCAACAAATCTACAGGAAAGCGAGCAAAGGAGTAGGGATTTTACATGCTCCACACGTAGGTTCTTACCTTCCATTTTCAAAACCCAATTCTTCCCTAGTAGGTTTGTACACTACTCTGAAAAAAGAACAAATGGCTACACTCTTTCCCCGGCAACGGTGCCAAAATGTGGAGCTATAAAAACGGTCTCTTTCACCTCTAGTTACCTCACATTAATATGTCAATCCAGGAACGTTTGATATTTCAAAGAGTGTCTCAATCTGAGGCTTAGAATTTCTCAGAGTAATGCTTGTAGTACAGCTATTTGAAACTACAAAAATAAATTGATGTGTGTCTACAACTTAACTATTTCAAAAGGATAAATCACACACTCAGGTATTAAGCAATGTATCAGTCAAGGGTTTGGTAGCAATAACCCAGCCCTTTAGAAACTGATGGAAAAGAAATCGGAGAACAAATCATGGGTCTGGGAGCCAGGTAGCAGATGTCGATGCTCACTACAGCCTGAGACCTTCCTTAACAAATAAGGAATGAAACGAAAGATAAAGAGAACAACAATGAAATAGAATAGCAACCTTAAAATGGAACAACAATTCGAAAATGAAACAACAATTCAGAAATGGAACAGCAATTCGGAAATGAAACAACAATTCAGAAATGGAACAACAATTTGGAAATGAAACATCAATTCAAAAATGGAACAGCAATTCAGAAATGGAACATCAATTCGAAAATGAAACAAAAATCAAGGAATCGAGTGGTAATTCGGAAATGAAACAAAAATCAAGGAATCGAGCAGTAACTAAGTTTAACAAGCTATGAATCTATTCAATCACATCAATCCTTCATTCTTAAATATGTACACACACAATGCAATAGCACTGCCTACAGATACATGATGGAACAACACTAAAAACCATATAAACACAATGTGCTTAGTCTGATTCTGTTATCACTCTACTTAGAAAGCATACGATTGCATCTCAAGATGAAACAGTAATATTCAAGGATTCACTAATCATATAAAATCAGATCTTCCAAGATAAATTCTGTAATGCTAAGGCACAATCTCATAACACAAAAACTCTGTAATGGAACAATAATATCTTGTAGAGATTAAATGTATTATACCAACACTTGAAGGAATAGTAACATGGTGCAGCGTCAATACAACACTTTTGTTTGCAGGAACATTAAATGGATTAAACACGACAGAGCATGTGACATAAACTTTATAAAACACGTCATATTACCAGATCACGTTGATAAGAAAACCACACAGAAACCATGCATAATGGTACAAGAGCAAGTGTCCTCCAGGGTCGGGCCCTTAGCCTCCAACAGTACACCACTTAAGGTTGATCCAGGCTCAAAGATAAAAGAGTAACCAAGTCTGTATTAATGCATGAAGTAAAATTACAGTAAAGCAAGTCTTAACAGGACATAAAGATCATAGTCTTGATCCTTTAAAAGAAATTACATAAGAGCATAACCATGCTTTAGCTAACAATGTTGCCCCTTATATAAGGGTGACGATGAATATATCTAGATGCAGAAATAGATAAAACAACGATCCCTTGGGATCAAGGATCCCGAGGGATTCACAGAATCGTTAATCCTGAGTTACTTCTTCTCTTTCCTGCGCCGAGCTGGTATCTCCACTTCCTTTCCTGGGTTGATCCATTTCAATCTGGTTTGCATGTGTTCTCCCTTTGAAGGGACAACAGTTAATTCATCTTTGTCTTTTCCTTTAGGATGGCCACTTTTCGTTTTTCCTCCCTCCTGTAGATGGAAACGACAATTGTCAGTGTTCTATATTAATCTCACATGTTTCGTTATAATTCTTTATCATTTTCTAAGTTCATAATGCAAAAAGGCTTATACGTCCCGATGAAAAGATACTGAAGTAACCATCAAAACATACCTTCTTTGATACTCCACACATATCTATATGCAATACACCATCATTTTCTAATTCCAACAAATTATTTTGAGATATCTACTACTTGTGTTTGTAACTGAGCAATGCTCAGGTAACCCTGATTTTTATGTCACAAGTATCGGCAAATTATAATATATTTATTTATTTATAATATAAATATCCATTATATATACTATGAATTTGTACTTAGGCTGATAGGCTTTTCTTATACTATGTTCATTTGTATTTACGCGGATAGGTTGTTATTTTGAATCAATGAACCTCACTTTTAAGTCTACTATTTTTATATAAACGTGACATATGTCTACTCGATTCGGCAGATATTTTGGCCTCTTCCTATTACGCTTGTTGTGCTTTCTAGAAGGATGTCTCATTTGCTGGACTTGCCAAGAAAGCAAGGAGACATCTCAGTCCCGAACCAGTTTTAGGGTTTTAAGGCGGAAGTTGTTATGTTGTGGAGTGCATCAATCCAATTCTTATGTGTCTCGATCGATGAGAGTTGTTTCACACTTTAAGGTACCAAACCGACCGAGTCCCCGTAGGGGAATGAGCACAGCAAGTTCAAGATTGTATCCGAGATAAGGAACGAAGTCTTTACACTAAAAGGAATCCACTCCAAAAGAAGGAGTTCGTCAACGTTGAGTTCGTTTAGGTGTGATGTGCGCCTTCCCGAATATTTTCTCCATCAACGTGCTTCCTTTGATGCGCAAAATCTGTAGCGTTTTCATCTTCACCATTTTGTCTATCCTTTTCCCTTCCAACTTTTAACAGTTGCTTACATCCATAATTTCCAATGAGTTGAGGCAATGGAAATCATAAGCGAGCTTCGTTACCATCTTACAATCTTCCAGTGATAGAACTCGCAGTGATGATCAACCTTCGAAGTATATACATAATTATGCTCGAGTCTCGCTGCGTCATAAATCCAAGTGCTCTAAGTACATGAGTTGGCTGAAATTTCTACAACTTTCTTTAGACTGACAAAAGGTTAGCCTTAGCTTTCTTAAACTTGTTACTTCACTAAATGGATCTAGAAGCTTCTCTAGACTATCGCACCAAGTCATGTAATGTTCTGTTAAAAAGGACAAGTTGTGAAACCCACCCGGGAGTTCTTTTAAAGAGGTCAAATGTAATATGATTGAATCCAACTTCAATTGTCCGATGCTTTCAGGAATACTACTTAGTTTATTCTTTTGAAGAAGTCGAATGTAGTATGATTGAATCCAACTTCAATTGTCCAATGCTTTCAGGAATACTACTTAGTTGATCACGACATATTATATTAAGTTCAACAAGCATTGTTAACTTTCCTAAGGCACAAGCGAGATCGATCTTTTATTCTTGTACTATGGGTTAAGTTCAATGATGTCAATGATGAAAGTTCCTCAATCATTGAACAAACATCTTTGAATTTATCAAGTAAAATCCTGCGCTATCTTTAACTATTGTTAAACAACATAGAATGAGCACAATTGTAATTATTAGTCACTACCCCTCGGCTATAGTAATCGATTTTGTTCATTAGTCCTGCACAAAAACCAAGCTTGAAATGGAGTTCATAATCTAAAGTTTTAATTTTATATTCAATAAATAACTTTTTTTCAACCACTAAGAAATTGGCTACTATTTTGACCACTAATTAAGAAATTTAGAGGTCTTATTTCGCCTCATCTCGAGGCAAGATCTCGGAAAAATTAGGATAAAATTGGCATATAAGATGTGTATCCAATGCATTTACTTCATTTATATTACTGAAATGAAAAATGGAAACTAATGCCAGCATTAGATAATAAACATTAAATGTTTGGTGTGTAGGTTATTCATAATGTTTACTTGAGTCATATATCAAACCACATGCAATTATATGGTTATATATCACAAGATGGCTACAGATGGTTCCATGCATGTCTTGGTGTGGTGTAAATTGAATGGTGCACCAACAAAACCTCTATCAAGGTGGGCGTAAATCAACTTCTTTTCCAACTATTAATGGAAACTACTCTTCTTTAGCTCATTGAGACCCTACTTATCATCCCCTCTAAGCTTACAATCCCGCCTCCGGAGAAATGAGAGGAGGAGTATCCAAGCTGGAGAAATAGGAAGATGTGATGCTAGGATGAGGAGAAGCCACCCTCTGGACAATCATATCATCCACGCTTAACATCTTGAACCTATAGTGGCAGTAGCAAAGGTGGAAGCTAGGGTTGCAAGTACTCTCTTTTACCAAAACCATTTGTTAGCCTTTAACATCACATAATTCATTTTGGCTCCTTAGAAAAAAAATTATTTCATTTTAGGCTCACCTGTTTAAGCTCGGCTCACTGCCGACACTGGATCACAAGTCTTCCGGGCACTAGCTATCAACTACGAGGTACTATGCTCCTTATCAAACCCTCTATTGAGACTGATATTACAAAACAAATAGGTTGTTATAGATAAAAACTAAGTGAACTATGTGAAATTTGTGGTGGGTGTTGCAGTAATCTTCAGGTCTCTTCTATAATAAGGTTCTCTTCTATACTAAGTATGTGGTAGGATGTGAAACCAAGTATATGGATTACTAGGCACTGTGTGATTGGAAACTAGGCGGAGTTCTAGGTGGGATGGATAGTATCTCACGAGGATCCTTCCGTGGCATGCCACATGGAATTTTCATTCTTTGAACTATAAAAGTATCACACCCATGGAAGCCACCATCATTTGTGATTATTTCTATGCCAAGCATAACAACTCAGGTGACACACTAAGGAAAAATATATTTCGAACAAGCATTCATCTACTTTAAAATTGATACTAAAAAATAGCATTGGTACTTACCTGTATGTAGCATTCACTGTCGAAAACTTGATGATTCCCTACCTGCCCTTTGCTTCAATGATTTGGAAATCAGCCTATTGAAATGTTCTCGCCCTTCACCTTAGAATGATGGAGGAGTCCCTGACGAACCCAGTCATTCACTCCTAGTAGACGTTTTAGCACCATAATTGAAAAATCCAGGATTACGATTCAAATGAGGGCAAGCACAGGTTCACGAATAGGCTACAACATAAGACCTCCAGCGTCGTGAGTACCAGTGCCCTGAGCTCTCTCTTCAAAGACGTTGGTCTCTGCAAGCCATAACAAGTTAACTCTATCTTCGAAGATGTTGGTCTCTGCAATCCATAACAAATTTGGCAGTTTTTAATATAATTATGGGAAACATGACCATTTATAGTGTTTATAAATTGTATAGCCATTGTCTCAATCTGGAGGCGCTTGGTTTATAAAAAAAAATTGTAAAACAATCGTCTGGCTTAGGGGGTAGGTTAAGGTGGGCACATGGATTGCATTCACGACAACATATCCACCTAAATGCTCATTTATTTATTTTTTATTTCATTTATTTA
>APFE031029545.1:0-11121 GCA_000404065.3 Pinus taeda
TCCTCCGTCATGGAAGCAGGTCTTTTGTTTTTCCCCAACAGTGCTTTCGCCACACCTTGTTGAACCAGCAGATCGTGCATCTTCACCTTCCAGATCTCAAAATTATTCTTGCCATTGAATTTCTCAATTTCGAATCGGGCACTTTGATTTTTGGCCATCTTGTATCAGCAAAACACAGTAATCTCCAAAAAAAATCCAACCAGCAATTTAAAAAAAAAATTGTCTATGCCTTTGTTTTTGCTCAACAAAAAACTGCCTATACCTTTAAAAAAAAAAATCTTCCCTTCTCAAAAAAAAAAAAATTCTGCCTCTTCCTTTGTTTTACCCACAAACATCAACGGACTTTCCAAAAAACATATGGGTGATTCATACCAAACACTACATCATTTGCAATGCAAACTTTTATACAATTTAGTGCAAAAAGAACACACGGTCATATATATGGTCTTCAAAATATATATATCGCCCTTTGCACACCAAAATTACATATAAGTCCCACGCCAACAGTCACATATATCCACGTTGTAATCAATATCCGCGCTGGTTTATTAAACCTATGTATCAAGCTGTAAGCACATATATCCGTGCTGTTTTAATACATATATCCATGCAGATTTAAAGCATACCCACACTGTTGGTATAAATAAAATACCCACGTTGTTTCTTGAAATCAAACCCACGCTGAGTTTTAAATGCATCCAGCCCGTTTTAAATCAGATTATGAACAGGTTTCATTTTGTATCATGGCATTCGGGCAAATAAAAAAACAAAACGCGCGGGGGCTGCAATTGTTTTATAAGAAATGGTTGTCTGTTGCGGCAAACACCAACAAACACCAACTAAAAAACCAGACTTTGCGAGACTGAACACAACCCAACCCTCAGATTTATGTATGAGTGCGCACAAGGTAAACACGCACCAGCGATTTAAACAAAGGAACGCACCACTCAAAAAATCCAAATTCAAATGAGTTTTAACTTGTTTCCACAGCAATTTAAAAAACAGCAATTAAAATACCAGGTTAACAACGTATTTCTTGTAGAGCCCCTTTCCAGCAACGTGCTTTCCAATTTCTGGCAATGCGCTCTCCACGCACCAACAGCAACAACAACCAGAGAAAAACTTCTCCACCCCAGCAACACCAGCGCTCCACCTCCAAACTGTGCATCTCCTTCAGCACCTCACCTCCAACATGCTCTGATACCAATTGTTGGAATTCAGGCACAACAAATAAATAAACACAGAATTAACACAGCAGAAGATCAAACACATAGAACACAGCTATTAACGTGGTTCACCCAACCAATATGGGCTACGTCCACCAAACATAGGCATCAGGAATATATTAATCAAAAATTTGGAGATTACATCAATGAAATCCTCACACTCTCTCTCCCAGCTATCCGTATGACAACCTATTTTATAGTGGAGAGAATCTAACTGCTCTCACATCAAATTTAGGATGCATTAATTTGCTCCCAACAACCTGGAGATAATCCAGCAACAGATTTTCTATTGTTGTCACACACTGGGATTTTGTCTATTTTGACTACAACAGAAAAATCTCAACACATATCAATATTATAGACCAAGGGTTAATAAACCTAACGAAATAATATTAAAACTTGAGATTTATAATATAAACCCAAGGAACTATAAACCATAGGATAAATATTATAAACCCAAGAGATTAAAATCCTTAGGACTAATATTATAAACGCTACTACTAAATACCTTAATATTATAGACTATAAAACCAATATTATATATGAGAGTATTAAACCCTAATTTATTCAATGTCACAATACGACATTGAATAAATTGAAAAGTAGCATATAATTGTGGAAAAGATGTTGGTCATACATCTACATTGGATAGATTCTTGTACATTCTAACATCAAAATATGGAATTGTAATATTAAATCAAATATTATAAACGCTAACATTATAAATCCAAATATTATAAACCCTAAGGTTAAAATTGCAATCCCTAGGATGAATATTCTAAACCTTATAATAAATATTATAAATCATGGGATTAGTGTTATAAATGCTAAGATTAGTGTTATAAACACTTGTATTAGTATTACAAAACCTAAGATTACAAAACCCAATATTAAATGAAATATTTTAAATCCCAATATTATAAATCTTAGTATTAAACCCCAATTTTGGAATGTCACATTCCGATGTTGAAAAAGTAAAATATAATGTTACATTGTGACAATCATTGTAAAATTGATTATTACACTAAAATCATGTTTTTCATAATGTGACGCTAGAGAAATTTGAGCACCATTCCAACATCACGATATTCAATCGTAATATTAAACTCAATATTATAACCCCTTACATCGTAAACACAATATTGCAAGCCGTAAGATTAATATTCTAAAATCTAAGATTAAAAACCCTAAGAGAAGTATGTTTTACCCTAAGTTTAGTATATTAAGCACTAGGATAGTAAGCCCTAACATTAGTATTATAAACACGTGAGATTAGTATGATAAAACCAAGAGATTAATTTTAACAAACTGAAGGGAATATTAATATTATAAACCAAAGGGATTATTGATATTATAAACTCAATGAAATAATAATATTATATACTCAAGTGATTAATAAGCCCAACGAATAAATATTATAAACTCAATGGAATAATATTAAACCTTGGGATTTGTATTATAAACACAAGGATTTGTAAACCCTAGGATTAATATTATAAATGCAATGGATTAAAATCTTAGAATTAATATTATAAAACCTAAATTTATAGACTTTAAGATTGTTAACACTAAACCAAATATCGTAAACTAGAATAAACCCTAAACCCAATATTGCAAACCATAATATTAAACCCCTAATTTATTCAATGTCTAAGTGTGACATTGAATAAATTGCATTGTAATGCATCAAGTGATTAATGTTATAAACCTAATGGATTAACAAAATCAAATACATTAATATTATTAACCCAAGGCGTAAATATTAAAAACCTAAGGGATTAATATTAAAACCCAAGAGATAAATATTACAAACTCAAGAGATTAATATTACAAAAGTTAGTATTAATATTAAACCTTAGGAATATAAACAATAATATTAATATTATAAACCCAAAATATTATTAACTCTAGCATTAATATTAAATCCAAGGGATTATAAACCTTAAGATTATAAACCCTAAACCCAATATTATAAACCAGAATAGTGAACTTTAATTTAGTAAATGTCGCAATGCGACATTAAATAAATTACAATCTAGTGTATGAGTGTGGCAATGTTTGTCACACTACTTGTCACACTGCAACAATGCTTCTTAGTCTACGACATTGGATATATTTCCACACCATTCTAATATCATAATATATAACTTTAATATCAAACTAATTATTATAAACGCTAACATTATAAAATCTAACATTAATATTATATTATGTATGATTAATTTTATAAACTTGATAATAATTATTATAAATTGTAGGATTAATATTATAAACACTTGCATTAATATTGTAAGCCTAACATAAAACCCAATATTAAACACTAATATTAAACCCAATATTACAAATGCAATACTAAACCCTAATAATATAAATCCATTATCAAGAAATATATTATAAACCCTAATATTATAAAGTAAATACTAGAAACCCTAATATTAAACCTCTAATTTGTCATTTCAAACTGCGACATTGAATAAAATTCAATGTAATGTAACATTCTAACGATCATTATGAGATTAGTTGTCGCATTGAAACAATGTTTGTCACAATGTGACGTTGGACACATTTTTGTATCATTCAAGCATCACTATATTAAACCTGCATATAAAACTCAATATTACAAACCATAACGTCATAAACACAATATTATAAACCTTGTGGTTATAAACATTAAAATAAATATATCAGACCCTATGCTTAATATACTAAACCTTAGGATAATAAATACTAACATTAGTATTATAAACCCAAGGAATTAATACTAATAAACATGAGAAATCCATACTATAAGCTCTAAGATTATAAACCCTAATATCTATTATACATATTAGGGATTAATATTATAAACCCAAGGGATAAATATTATAAATCCAAGAACCCTACGATTATAAACATTAATATTATAAGCACTAAACCTAATATTATAAATGGGAACCAACACTAAACCCATTATTATAAACCATAATATTAAACCCTAATTTATTCAATTCCGAAATGTCACATTGAATAAATTGTAATGTAATGTATCAAGTGATTAATATTCTAAGCCAAAGGGATTAATAAACCCAAGAGATTAATATTAAAAATCTAATAGATTAATATTAAAAATATAAGGGAATAATATTATAAATTGAAGAGATAAATATTATAAACCGAAGGAATTGTTAATATCATAAACCTAATGGATAATTTGTTATGCAACTATATCACAAAACAGAAGAAAAAATAGTTCAACAACTTGAAAATTAGCCTCTTAGTGGGGGCAATCTCCTTTACATTACATAAATTAACAATGACTCGATGATACAAATGATAAGGCCTACTTGGTATATATAGGAGTCTAAGGGATCACAATATAATTAGAGCCTATATAACAATAATAATGTAAGGGCACAACAATTAAAATATGAGGTCAACATGGCCACGACAATAAAAATGAGTAGGATACACTAGTAATAAAAAGAAGGAAGCTACACTAGTACTGTAGGGACTTAACATACCCCTCTCCTTCAAAAAGGTGTTGTCCTCAATACTTGAGTAGTTGTGGATGTTTCTGTACAAAATCCCCATCCTCTCTTGAGAGTGCAACTCAAACAACAATTTTCTTCTTTTTTTTGTAGATGATTTCAAAGTCATAACCCAACAGCTTTGTGACCTGTTTTTGCTACTCTTGTGAAGATAATATTTGTTCCAAAAAGCATTTAAGACTATCATGATCCGTTTTTACCTTGAAGTGTCTTCCTATTAGGTAAGGTTAGCATTGCTTTAGTGCATACAATATTGCCAAGATTTCCCTCTCATAAATAGGTTTGTGCAAATACTTTCCCTTCATTGGACGACTTTCAAAAGAAATTGGTCTTCCTTCTTACATTAAAACAACACCAATTCCATCTCCTGAGGCATCAAATTCCACAATAAAGGTTTATATGAAGTATGGTGTATCTAAGATCGATGCTTGGAACATTTCCTCTTTAATATGTTTGAAGGACTTACTTGATTCTTGAAACCAAGAAAATGCATCTTTCTTCAGTAATGTTGTTAGAGGTGTTGTTATTCTCTCATAATTGTTAACAAACTTGCGATAATATCATGTCAACCGAAGAAATCCTCGACGATGCTTTAGGGTTGTGAGAATTTTCCATTCTCTAATGGATTTAATTTTGTTACGGTCTACCTTAACACCCTCATGAGACACAACATGATGCAAATATTCAACCTCCTATACTCCAAAGAGACATTTGGATGTTTTTGAATATAATTGTTTCTCCTCCAATAGTTTGTGCACCGTGTGAAGATGTTGAACATGATTCTTCCAACACTTGTTGTAGATTAGTATATCATCAAAAAATAATAACACATATTTTCTCTCGACAAGTTTGAAAATAGAATTCATCAAAACTTGAAATGTGGAAGGTGCATTAATAAGGCCAAAAGGCACGAAAAAAAATCATAATTACCTTCATGAGTTCTGAATGTTGTTTTCATAATGTCTTTAGTTTTCATTCTAATTTGATGATACCATGAATGAAGATCCATCTTGGTGAAGTAAATTGCTCCATGTAATTCATCCAACAATTCATCAATGACACGAATAAGAAATTTGTATTTAATAATGAGATTGTTGAGCTCCCTATAATGCGAAAAAATACACCATGATCCATCCTTCTACACAAATACTATTGGAGCAATGAAACAATTTTTACTAGGTTGAATTATACTCGCATCTAGCATTTAGCAACTATATGTTCAATTTCACTCTTTTGGGAATAGGGATATCTTAAGGCGTGATGTTTAGAAGAACACTTCATGGAATCAAGTGAATAGCATGATCATAATCACAAATAGGTGCGAGTCCTTTGGGAGTCTTAAATACATTGGAATGATTGTCCAAGAGTTTTTGGAGATATGTAGAAATAAGTGATTTTGATGTTTGAACCTCTAGTGGGCATTATTGTGCAATTTCACCTCATTGTTATTTATTCAAAAGCGTTTTCATGCTAGTACAGTTGATTATATTCCCTGATTTATGTGAAATACCCCTTAACTCAATTTTCTTTCCTTCTAAAAAAAAATTCAAGAAAATTTCTTGAAAATTAAAAGTTGTCATCCCCAAAGACTTTAACCATTGGACTCCTAGTACAACATCAACACCACCCATTGGAATGGAAAGTAGTGTACTATTCAATACATATTACCCTATGGTTAGCTTGATATTATGGCACTTTCCACAAAAATTTATAGTTCCTCCATTTGCAACCATTACTTGACACTCTGGTGCTAGATATAAAAAGAAATTCAATTCCTTCACTATTTTACAATGAATAAAATTATGGGTACTACACAAAACAATTATAACTATTAACTTTTTATTATTGATATATATTTCCATATTTAGAATTTTAGGACTAGAAATTCCCACCAATATTATGAACACAAAGGATGACACTATTCCATACAGTTGGTAATCATATTAGATGGTGGATAGCAAAATATCTTAGACAATAGTTTGATGAACATTTTTTCAATAATAATTTTGCAACTTGGTATACATCTCCTTTTAAATTTTACATTGATAATGTATCAGCTTCAATCAAATCTTTGATTAGTAAGTGGATAATTCCTCAATTATAAGCAGCATCATCAAAATACTCGATGGTGGATAAGAATGAGAGGAAGACTCGTTTTAAGGTAGTCACATGTTGTCGGCCTATGGAATTTGTAACACGACCCATCTTATGCTTGAGTGCTCAATCAATAGTAAGGTCGCTCTATTGTTAAATAGAGAGATTTATCACTTTCTGAATAAAAAGAGAACAAGGGATAAGAAATATAGAGCCCTACAAGGAAAAATCCATAATTGCATCATTTGTTCCTCTCGAGGAATTGGTGAATACACACATAGAAATGTGTTAGCTCTCTATCTAAGTGCACTCATAATAACATAGATCTTATTTCTACAATACCTACTCGGACCAATACTTGTGGTAGCGAGTGACATCCCATACTATAGATTGAGATATAGTACAACACCCATAGCCTAAATCATTTGCAAGTAATAGAGAGATGACTTCCCTTTACATGGTATTGGAAATACTTTTCTTCGACCCTCATAATACACCTGTCTTAGGAAATTCTCCATTTCTAGAGCCATTAGAGAATTCTTTCAGATTGAAACTTTCTCCATATATGTAGATTCTTTCAGATTTTTTTATTGGGCGTATCTGCTGTAGGTGAAGCCACTTTGGTTGTTTTATACTCTCAATCACAATCTACCAAGAGCTCATATACATGGGGGATTAAATATGGCACCAACCAATATGTGGGATAGAAGATATGGGGATAGGGAATGTGGTATAAGGTATACGTGACAACAGGGCTTGTGGTATCTCCCCTCCGTTGCATATTCTTTCACTGAAGAGTGTTAGGATATTCAGTCACATAGGAAATAATAAAGTATAACTTGGTCTATTGTATAGTTAAGTAAAGTGTGTTTCTTTAGTATGTACGTTTTGTAACTTACAATCCAACAGTCACGATATGTTCTAGAGATTAAGCGATCTCACGGTTCATTTTCTCCTTCATATTACTGACAATTGATCTCTGGCTTAACACCCTATTGGTCCATGATATCTATTTAAAGAGCATGGAGGGTCATTTTTTAGGTGACTATTTAAGAGAGAAGATTATGTAAATTTTCTCTCTTTTACATTAATAAATTTCCTGAAGTGGTCGCATTGGCTGAGGTCATGGATTGTTTCCCTCTTTGAGGATTTTAGCCATGTCAAGAATACTCGTGTACTGTTCTGCGATTTATTTATGAGTGGTGTCCCTTGGTGTTCTATCTAAGGAACTTACACTATAAATTCCTACATGGTATCAGAGCTATTCGAGGGTCGCATCTGTTGCTAATCCAAATCCGAAGCTGGTACAATTGCATTCGACTATTGTTTCATAAATCTATTGTTTATGACCTCTTTTAGACCGAGAGGACTACTCTATTGTGTTAGAAGCATCTGTTTGAGTGAGGAACCCCTTTCTTTTTATGCGAAAAGGTTTCTCATAGCCCTAATTATGCCATTTTTAAGATCTTGAGGTATATGGTCTTTATTTGTAGTGACATTTATTTATCTCTCTTTACTTCAGTTTATAGTCCTCTATAATTTTTTATTTTTACTGGATTTATACCTTACATTTATGCATATTCTATTTGCCCCGCGACTCTGTGCAATTTGGGAAAATCATAAACAAAAAGAAATGTTTTTTCTCATGCATATACTCTTTTTGGCTGCATCTTAGTGTCATCTCGGAAAATCAGAAACATTGAGAAAAATATTTATTTTTTTGGCAAATCTAACTTTAAGCAATAAGGATTGGATTGCTTTTGTTTTTTCATTTTGGGTTGTGTGGTTTCTTTTGTTTTTCAGGCAAAAAAGGGTTTTCTCAAGTAAGCATGCACTCCAAAGCTTTAGTTAGCAAAAAAAAAAAAAGACATCCTCCTTTCCAAAAATTACCAACTTTTTAAACTAGCTCACTTGGTCCAATGTTACTTTATGAGAATAGAGGTACTGGGTTCAAGTCTTTCCTTTTGTTGAGTTACTTTTTCAAAAAGCACATGTAACTTATGTTTTAAAGTTACTTTATGTAAAAGTCTTCTGACCCATTATAAAGAATGAGTCACTTATAATTCTAAAGTCTCTTTATCTATTATTTAAGTTGAAATTTAGTGGACAATTCATAAAGCACCATTGTAAAAGTGACTTTCACTTATTTATAAAAGTGGGTCACATAAAGTAATATTTTTTTAAAGTAAGCTAATTAGATTAAGTTTGGCAAGTGGGAGAATTCTTTTTTAAATATAACATTATAATTCACTTCCAAAAGTTCACATAGTTTGTCGACATCTTCTATAATGTTTCTTCAAAAAACCATAAGTTATTCATTCAGACACTGTTTTCAGAGCCCTTTTTTTCGATATCTTTCCATTGGAACACTTAGTTTGAACATCTACAAATTCAATCTCTTTTATAATGGAAATTCCATTCCTAGTTATTGTTAACAATACCAACTACTTCAAATGACCATCATACATTGTGGATTTAGTTAGAAGTAAAGGTATTTATAGAATAATCTTAGGCCAAGAGTATAAACCTAAGGATGAAGATACACAAGCCAAATGAGAAAATAAACAAGATCAAGAACATGGGTTGATAGGCACGTTTATTTATCCAAACCTTAGATTCCAGATCGAAGAAATCGATAACCCCGGTGAAGCAATGAAACAACTCAATAAAATTTTTGGAATTAAAAATGAAATTAGAGCCTATCAACTTGAAAGCAAGTTGCTAATGTTGGACCCCAATAATTTTTCTTCTATTGAATATCTTTTGTGCAAGTTCAAGACCCTTAAACTTCTCTTGGAAGGTGTTAAGGTTAAGAAAGGAGATGGTAGTCTTATCTATTATATTCTTACTAATTTAGGACCAAGCTACTCTGTGTTTGTTTCCACATTCCTTTGTACTAGAGAAGCCATTATTTCTCTAGGACAAGACTACAAGTCCCCTACTTTCGACTCCTTATGGGATTATCTAAGAAGAGAACAAGAAATACTCTTACATATTGGTCTTCTTAATACTAAAAACTCTTCTAAGAAAGCCTTAGCAGCACTTTTACAACCAAATTCAAAGAATCCTGCAAAGAAACATCCTAAAAAGAATGGTCCTAAACAAAATAAGGGTCCTAAGAAACTTCAATCTCAAAATGAAAAATCAATTCAAAAAAATGATAAGGCAAATAAAAAAAAAGGGAACAAGACTGATAGACATTGCAACTTTTCTAATCA
Source organism: Pinus taeda (assembly GCA_000404065.3). Classification (NCBI taxonomy): domain Eukaryota; kingdom Viridiplantae; phylum Streptophyta; class Pinopsida; order Pinales; family Pinaceae; genus Pinus; species Pinus taeda. The sequence goes on from APFE031029545.1 coordinate 10,066, forward strand.
TGATGGTGACCTAGAATCCAAATTCTTTAAGAAGATGGATAACTTGGTAGCAGCCATGAAAAAGCATAACATCCATTTGGAGCACTCTTCAACTTCAACTTCATCTTTAGGAATACCACTTTTTGCATGTGGTTTTCAAGTATCTCAGTCTGGTTATGCACTAAATGTATCTTCTTCTTCTCATTCTCATGAGTGGCTCATTGATTCTGGAGCTTCTTATCACATAGCCAAAAACAAAGCCATGTTTTCTTCTTTAAATGATTGTGACACCAAAACTATTTACGTTGGTAATGATAGATATCTTAGTGTTGTAGGGACTCGAACTATTCATCTGGAAAATGGAAAATTTAATGATTTATTATTTGTTTGTACCTTATCCGACAACCTTCTATCTGTAAATCAGATAACTCATTTAGGTGAAGGTAAAATCATTAAATTTTCACCTCATGATCTTGTAGTTAAGGACCTAAAAGGTCTTAGACAGATTTTAGTTAATTGCATTGCTGATGATTCTACAAGGTTGTATAAGTTGAACAAATTTGGGTCATCAAGTATTCTCTCAATATTTGTTTCTCATAATGATGAAGTGAACAAACTTGGGCATGAGTGATCTGGTCACTTAAACTATCACTCCCTTCAAAATCTATGTAAAGAAAATATGGTGAGATTTCTTCCTATGGTAACTTGAAGAGATGGTGTTTGTTCTAGATTTGTACTCAAAAAACATCATTGGGATATTTTGAAAAACATGCCTCTTGGGACGCCTCAGCGCCTTTATATCTTGTGCATAGTGATTTATGTGGTCCACAACCAGTTATTTCATTATTTGGCTATAATTATTTCATAACTTTCATTGATGATTTCTCTAGACACACTTGGTTATACTTCTTAAAACTCAAGTGTGAAGTCTTTAACATTGTCTTAGCCTTTAAGGCCTTTGTTGGGAAAAAAATTGGACATCAAATTCTTAAGCTAAGGTTTGATAATGGAAGATAATATGTTAACAACAAATTCATCAGCTTTTTCACTCATCATGGAATTCAATTGCAACATACT
>APFE031029548.1:0-16849 GCA_000404065.3 Pinus taeda
GTGGATGGAGATAGGTTAGGGTAACCAGGTTGTTTCCAAACACTGGTGGCCATCACACAAGTGGATGTGCCTTCGCCAATGATACACCTCTGGATAATGGCATTTCTAATGACATTGGAATTTGGAAAGCAACAGATGAAGGTAAGGGAGGATTTTCCAACTTGTCAACGTGCAAAAAAATCATCTATTCATCTTGGGGATCCACGATGCCAGGATCAGATAGTAGATATTTTCATTGTGATGGGCACATCTAGAGAACTTCCAGTGTTGACATGGAAACATGAGACACTATGCTATATGTATGGGTGGATTTGGTAGAAGTAGTATTTTTATGTAACAGACCTTTGGGGATCTTGGGAATGATCTCAACCATAGGTTTAGGGATTTATAAGTTACTGTTTTGTGATGATATAGGCTCAGGGGACACTTTGGTTTGGGACTAAGTCACAGACTTAGCAACTGGCTTGTCATACTAACACGATCAAGTCTAGAGGTTAACTTTTTCAGTGTTTACCTCATCATAATTCATCATAAGAATATGATAATCGTTGTGACCAAATGGAGGAGATGGTTGAGCGACTTGACCTTGTGGAGGTTGGGTAGATATGTACCCTTGGTGAGGAAAAGGGTTGGTAAGCACGGATGGTTGAGATGAAGTAGGAGGGGGAGGAGGAGGGGTGGGTTGTGATCCTCGAGAACCTGCTTAAGCTTCCCATGCTTATCACATCTGAGGTAAAAGAGGAAACTCAAGGGTATAATTACCATATAATCCACAACAAACACAAGGTTTGTTCGTATTAAGACCCTTGTTCTAATTGGGTTGATCACCCAATTGTTGGTTTGTGGGGTTAGGTGGAGGACCCTGAGGAGCATTGGGTGGAGGACATTGGTTGCCTTGATTAACTTCAGGCTGCTGGTTCCTATTACCCTTTGCTGGGATGGGGTCCCCTGGGTCAATTTTGAGGCAAAAGCCCAAGTTTTGATGTAAAGTCTCTGCAAGTTGTGGTTGCAGATTGCGTAGATAATTAAAGAGTCAAAATTGGTTTGACCCTCTTTTATGTAAGTTAAGTCGGCTTTTTGAAGATCTATCCATGGTTCGTGGGCCATGGGATTATATGAATAGGTGTGTCTTATTGAGTCTAAGGCAAAAAAAGAATGACGAAGAAAAATGTAATGGGTCAATAGAAGGAAGAGTGTAGAAGTATTAGAGGAGGAAATGCTTAGCATCTGAGTGCACAAAGGCCTAGAGTAGAGTCTGCAACTGAGTGCGCGGATCCCTGTAGTTGAGTGCATAGCAAAGTCTTGAGTCTATAAGCTTAACTAAATATCAATAAAGAATATTGTTCAAGAAAAACCTGTGTTTTATCTCTTTAATGTTGTTAAGTGTAAATGCGCTTTATGCTATGATGAATAATGGTTTTATGAAAGTATGAAGTATTGATGTGCAACTTTGCTTGATCCATATTCTTATCTAAAGACAATTAATGTTAAGTGTTTACACAAAGATTATATCATTGTAAGTTAAATTTATCGAGCACTTAAGCAAATCTGAATAAATATTGGGTTAAGGGTAGTTTATGGTGCGTGTAAGTAGCTAATTCACCTATTCAGGGTCTGCAAAAGCTAGTTTTAGACCTTCGCGAAGGTCTAGAGGCGAACTAAAGGAAATTAAATTGATAAGTCATAAAGGCTTATCGATCCGCATGAGGACAGATCTAAGCCACAAAAGGGACATCATGTTGATATCTGGGTGCAGAAACTTGGTTCCAGTGTCCCCCCATACTGCTTCAGGTGAGACCTCAATCCGCGCTTAGCAGATTGATGTCGAAAGGGCCAGCAGTGTAGGGATTTTTTTGGCACAACTAAATCTGAACGTGGGTCGGGACCTCCTAAGCCATCAAATGGTTCCGTTGCTAGGACTAGGATCTGCATAAAGAGATGTGTGATGTTGCATTACTAGAATCCAACCAAGAAGGAATTTGAGAAGTGGTTGGATAGAAAGATCCACAAACTCGCAATGCAAGAAAATATAAATCCACACCTGATGAAAGAACAGTGATTGGATAGATATTTGTACACAGAGATACACAAAATCTTCTTCTGCAGCTTCTTGTTCAAACTATACGAGTGGATTGCTAAATTGGAAGATGGCCAAGCAAGGTGGAGGCTTGACGGTCCAATAGTGTGGACCCCGGAGTTAGTGCGGAGGTTGGAAGCCTTTGGAGATAAGATCATGCATGTTGTCGATCACAGGCTTGATCGAGTAATAGGAGGATTTGTGACAGAAATCATGGTCAATACCTCAGTCAGCTACAGTGAGGCAGAATGACATTTCTTTAAGGGACTGTGAGGTAATTATTTGAGATCTTTGAATAGTTGGATTAAGATTCTCTTGTGTGAAAAGTGGGTTATATCATTGCCTTGATGTTTGGATCTACATGAAGTGGACGAATCTTTAGAAATTAAGAAAGAGCGGGTCTTGAATATAGCCCACTAATTTAACCTCCTTCAAGTAATGATGAAGGAGCAGTACAAGCCTCGCTACGAAGCACTATCCAGTTGATAAGGTAGGGTTTTTCATGAGTACATCATCCATCCATGCCACCCCCACCTCCACCTCCGCAACACAAACCTTTTCCCACACCGCCACCGCCACCACCACCATTCAACATGTTGAATACAATGAAGTTGCCTGTTTTTAAGGCTTGGGAACTGAGGACCCAAATCAATTTTGGTTTGTAGCAAAGGCTGTGTGGACAACACAACAGATTACAAATGATAATATGAATAAGGAGTAGTTGGTTATTGCTCTACAAGATCATGCGTTAAAGTGATACATTAAGTACTGTACTGATAATCCATTGGCATCATTAGCAGACACCTAGACCGCTCTAAACAAAGAATTTAGTAAGCCTAAGTCTGAGTCGCGATCAGTGGTTTGGTTCAAGGAAATCGCTATGAGGGTCGATAAAACACCTTGGGAATTACATCAAATATTGAAGTGCTAGATCCATGAAGCTAATATGAATCTCACAGATAATCAACACCACGATTGGTTTATAGTTGCGCTCTTGCCCCACTTAAGGATTGCTTTGTCGCAACAAAAGATAGGAACTCAGGTGGAAGCTCTAGAAATCGCAATGAGATTGCATGAGACACCCATCCAAGATGCTTCCGTGGGAGTTTGATAGATTCATGAAGAATTGTTGAATCTCTGCTTGGAGTTACAGAGCTTGAAAAAGGAAAAAGCGGCTCGGCCGAAGGTGCGCGAAGAAGTTTGGTGCCTCAAGTGTAAAAGCCAGGGGCATGATAAATATCAATGCGCTGTCTTCACAAATTATATTACAGGGGGAGGGCCAATGCCCCTGAGGCAGGAAGCTCTAGCAAGATGAATTACAAGCCCCACGCTGTGGTGCACTATCTGTCAGGTGGCTGGGAAACATGTGATAATTGTCACTTGCTACAAAAGTTTGTGCAGACACCACAACAATTATTCTTGATTTCTGTAAATCAGTGGGCCACGAGGAGCACCATTGCCGTAGCTATGAACTGATGATGGAGAGGATGCCTATGTATCAAATGCAAGTAGAAACTCAGCCTCCAGATTAGGGTGCTAGGGGAGCGCGCAGAGGATATCAGGGGCACGAACGAGGCCGAGGAGGAGGAGGACCAGGTAAAGGTCGTGGACAAGTCATTTTCTATAATTGCGGAACACCAGGACACTACGCGCAGGAGTGCAAGAGTCAGACACGCTCATCATGTCAATATTGCACTCAGATTGACCACACAATAGAAGAATGCCCTGTGTTGATCACTAAGATGTAGGAGAAGAAGGTGCAGCCTCAACATCCTACCCAAAATTTATAGATGATGAGGGCTGAACCCCATGAGGAAGATCCAAATGTGAATATCATGCTGCGAAGTGGGACTATGACTAGTGATGATAAAGGAAAACAACCTGAAGAAAGTGGGTGGATCTGCAAGGCTCTAGAAAAGGAGGTTGGGTTTGATTTGGAGCACGTGAAGGAAACATTCATGGAAGCAAAGAAAAGATTTGTTGAGGCCTATACCTTAGGAAGTTAGGACAAACTACCAACATAGGTTGACCCCTCTAGGCTCACCACCTTCTTGGAGACTTGTATGAAATTACTGCGTGATAGGAAAGAAGTGAAAGGGCTACAAGAATTGATAAATAAGTGTGCAAGTAAGGACAATGCTCCTGAAGCGCACCATGTAGTTAGAAAGATCGGTAGACATAAGACAAGGACAGAGGCTCACCGCACAAATAGGAGACTACGAGATGGACCAGGTTATCTTGGATCTGGGGTTCGATGTGAACGTTTTGCCTAAAGAAATGTGGGAAAGAATGGGGAGACCTGTGCTGCAATGGTCTTCGATTCAATTGAGGATGGAAAATCAGTAGAATATTATTCCTATGGGATGATTGCATGGAGTAAATTAGATATAGAAGGTGTGAGCGTGCTAGTTTATTTTGAAGTGATAGAGATTTTGATGATAGAAATCAATACCCCGTGCTCCTTGGGATTGATTAGGCTATCGACATGAATGGGGTCATCAATTTGAAGAAGTAGACAATGTTGTTTGAAAGGAAATTTCTCTGCATTGTAGTACCATTGGACCCCGCAGAAGGACCGCACTACATTGAACTGGTCCACAACTATGAGGAAAGTGATGATGATTTGGATGAGATCTATAAAATAACAGCGCGAGACCAAGATTGTGTTAATCTGACAGCTGATGGACGAATTTCATGGGATTGCGAAAGCTCTTGTACCTTAGACTCAGATGAAGAATTGGCAGATAGGTTGCACAAAATATCTACATTGTGCTACAATATGATGACCAAATCATCGCACTGTATGTCATCAGAGGTAAGAAATTTACCTTATTATTATGGTTTGAATGATGTAGATAATTTTCTAGATTCCTTTGAAAGGGAAGTACCTGAGGACCATCACTTTCAAGCACTAGATTTGGCGTTGCACGCTATGCCTGCATGATGGTGGGGTACCCATAAAGACAATTTTGATGAATGACGCGAGTATAGGAGAATGAGGAGGTTTCAATTTGGCCACCCAAAAGTTTGCCTAACTTAGAAATACGATGGGAGAAATGATCCATGTGATCATTTAGCGAAATGGGCTAAGGCTTATGGAACAAAACCACAACCAGAGTGGGTGCATTTATTCTGTCACACTCTGGATATAATCCTTATGAACTGGTACTTAGAAACAGAGCTCCACCACGACACCAAGGAATGGGATATCTTAAGGGAATGGTTTTTGATGACCTTTAGTTTTAGGATGGGTTCGAAAGGATCGATGAAGCTCTGCAGGAAGTTAAGGCAACAATCTTCATAATACCACAAGATCCTTTGGAATTGGTCCAACCACATTGGAGCACCTAGTTGTGCCATGCATTGGAATGCTATAATGTGACTGCTGAAGGAGAAGATGAGGATCTGAGGAACATTAACATCCTAGAAAAAGAGGTTCACCACGAGGTTGAGGGACCGTAGATAGAGAATCTAGACATTATCGTGCCATTGAAAACTAGGCAAGTAAACATTGGCATAGAAGTAGAGCCAAAATTTGCGAAGATTGGGGATTACTGGGATGATGCTACAATAGATAAAGTCACTGAGTTGCTCCATGAATATTAGGATCTGTTCCCTACAAAATTCTTAGACCTAAAAGGTATCATAGGAGACTTGGGTGTAATGAGGATTACCTTGAAGCCGGACGTGAAGCCAATTAAGCAGAGGCCATATCGCCTTAATCCCAAATAAAAATAAAAGGTTCACTTAGAGTTCGATAAGATGCTAGAAGAAGACATTATCAAACCAGTTGAAGAATCATATTGGGTGAGCCCAATGGTAGTCCAGGAAAAGAAACATAAGGGAGAAATATGAATTTGCATAGATCTTAGGAAGCTTAACGATGCATGCATTCATGATCCTTTTCCGACACCGTTTGCAAATGAAGTACTGGATAATGTTGGAGGGAAGGAGGCCTATTCATTCACTGATGGGTTCTCTAGGTACCATCAGATTAAGATCATGCTAGAACACAAGAGTAAGACCACCTTCACGATGGAATGGGGTTGTTTCTAGTAGACAGTGATGCCATTTGGACTTAAGAACACGCCAGCGATATTCTCGCGCGTAGTCACAGCGACATTCAAAGAGTTTATTCATAAGTTCTTGGAGGTATATTTTGATGATTGGACAATGTTTGGGCTAGTAAAGCACCATGTAGCTAATTTTCTCTTGATGCTGGATACATTCCGAAGGTATCAGATTGCGCTAAAACTGAAGAAATGCTTGTTCTATGTCCCTTTCGGAATCTTGCTAGGTCAAGTGGTGTGCAAGCAAGGATTAATGTTGGACCCTGCTAAGATCATGGTCATAGTTAATTTCGAGGCTCCAAGAAGTGTCAAGAAGTTGCGCACAATGTTGGGCCATATGGGGTACTATCAACAATTCATCAAGAGTTATGCTCAGATTACCACAGCTATGGAGAATTTTTTGAAGAAGGGTGCTACATTTTGTTGGGATGAAGAACGTCAGTGGACTTGAATAAGGATTTCTCTGAGGAGGATTGGGGGAGGGATAATTGTACATGGAACTGGTCCCTACACGAGGTTGAACATAAATCAAATAAGGTGGAGTATATGCTTGAGGGTGTGAAAGGGTTCCAACTATGCCATCCACATCATGAGATTCCCCTAGTGCATCAGAAGCATGAGTTCAAGGTAGATTGGGGATGATAGTGTAAACATAACTTGATTGGGCGTAAATCAGATCAAATTTGAGAGCTATTTGGAGTGCGAAAAGTGAGAAGCACCATCTTTTGCAATAGGGGTCAACAACAATCTAAGAAAATAATCCATATAGACTCAGTCTTCAAAGTCAAAATATCTACATATACTCCTCCTTCTATTCCATTCCTAAACATGATAAAAAAGGAGAGTGGCAGAAGTTTAACGGAAAGAAGTCAAAATTTCAGTACCGGTATCATAACAAAGAGGTAACTAGAAATATGAAAGAAAGTTTTTGGCAAGAGTCGCTAAAGTGGAATGGGTTTCCCTGGGCTGGTCTACATACCACTTAGCAGTAACTCTAGTGAGCATGCATTGGAACAACTGAAGATGAAGGGAGTCTTCAGTAATAGAATTGGATGAACACCACATATGGAAGGAACGAGTATGATTAGTTGGAACTTCTCCAGGATTACCTTCAAACTTTGGGATATATGAAGGGAGTTTAGTAGGCATTGCTAGAATTGTGGGATCATGGAGAAGAGGATCATTGATAAGTTGGTTAAAATGTAGGAGATTTAAACCAATGACAAAAGGAAGTAAGGGAGTAGGAGTGACCTCATTGGTGGGGGTTCCGCTAGTGGGGGCACCCTAGTTAGCACTTCGGTTATCACCCTAGGTTCCCACACCCACATTGGTGATTGACATGGTGGCGATATAGGGTTGAGAAGACATAAAATCAGAGGATGAACGAGATGAATCAGCAGAATCAAAATAAGAATCAAAATGATGACTCGATGGATGACTGAGAGGATGAACTCGAACTCGACGGGTAGGAGAAATATGGCCTAACAGGAACTGAGGGTGAATACCTCAAATTCGATGTGAAAAAAGACATGGATGTTCTATGGTGTCTAGACTAAAGGCTAATGATAGGAATAAAAGAGAAAAAAACAAGAAAACAATTAGTTTAGTGATGCCAAGTGTAAACTAACTATTTTAATGATGTTACTCTAATACAAGAAAACACGTCCTATGAAATAAAAAGGCCTCTAGCCTATAGGTGATATAAATCTTCAAACAATCCTAGATTTACTGTTTCAGATGACCTTCTAAAGAGCTTCTTACTTGAAGGAATCTCATCCCACAACCAGGCCTATAAGGTGTTTCCCTAATATTAGTCAGTACGAATACCTTCGTCCCACGGGGGTGGTCGAGTCTTGAGCTTCTTGGTAGTCAGCCATCGCATGGAATTCCCTTCCATGGGTTGGGTAACCCTGAGGATAACTACTCGCATGATGGCCTAGCCTAACCCCCTATGAATCAGGTTTTTACGCCCTTCGGCTTTGACCATGTGATGGTGAAGGATTTTAAGCTCCTTAATATGTCAACTTCTATGTCTCAATGAAAATTTACTGATGGGTCTTATTGGAAGCCTATCCCACCGACCCTACACCTACACTACAAATATTGTTTGGCCCTAATGCCCAAGTGGGATTAATCTATGTCTGTTGATTTATTAAGGCATAGTGTTTGGAGTCTTAGCTTGGCAGTGTTAACCAAGTTCACGTTCGCTTAAGGTGTGAGTGTGTGAAAATAATGTGTCAAGTGGATGAGTTAATTAAGCATGTTTCATGATGCCATATGTTGTTGAAAGTAAAATGCTGAAATACTATAAATAAATATGAAATGATAGAAAAATAAACAACCAATCAAGCACATAAAACCCCACCCATAAGGGCTATTAAGAAGCTAAAAAAGAGAAGAAAGAAGCTACTCAAAGAAACACAAAAAGGCCAAAATGATCTGATGTCAAGGGGCTGGGATCTAAAGTCTCTAATATGTTGTAAATGGTGCAGAAAAACAACAAAAATTAGAGTTGAAAACCAATGTAAAGGATAGGTATGAAGCTCTAAAACCTAGGATGCTCAAGGGGATCATAAGGGGGAAAGGAAAACCCAAAATCTAAGGGAGAAAATGTAAAATAAACCTATCCAATGGATCTAAAAATTAATGGATTAGATCTGAAAAATAGTGGCCGAAAATGCTGAAAACCATAGACTCCGCAGTTCCTTTCATCAGGCATCTGTCCTATTATTATTAAAGGTAGGAGATCACCACTCAGTAAATCTCTTCCTAGCAATGTGGAGGTGTACTCTAAACCCTAGGGGGATTTTTCCTTCCTCAAAGAGACAAATCACGTGGATCTAGGCCTAAGGGAGACTGAAAATAGAGATTAATAATCCAAACTAGTCTATAGACAACACTCTCGATAGATCTGTAAAAAATTTAAAAAAAAATAAGAACAATCTAGAACCCAAGCACTGACCTGGAATTGAGGAAACCATAGTTTTCTGGCCAAAAAGTGTGCTCTGCAACCTACTTATGGGGCTAAAAAATGCACTATGTTCTTAAGAGTCTCAGTTGGTAGATCTCGCACATATTTTTCCGTCTCTTGCTCGGTTGGTACTTGTGACCTACGGAAAAAACCAAAAACCCAACATAATCCAAAAAATTTACAAAATAGGATTTAATACTATAAATAGAAATGGAGAGGCTTAAAATTAGCTAAAGAAAACCCTAAATTTTCTGAAACTTCAGTCGTGCAAGAACAATGTTATTAAACCAGTGGAGTCTCCATTTATTAGTGTGAAAATTCCTAGAAGGTGTACCAAAAGTCCCGACTTTAGTCACTAGGTGATAAGTGACCCTAACAACAATTTGATGGCTATTGTCGATCTAGATATGTAAAAATAATAAAAAATCTACGGAAAAAGGTACATATAACCTAGAAAAAAGCATTGATATAGAAGCTAATGTAACAAACCAATCAGAGACTTTTTAAATGTAAAAGAATTTTATTCATAGCACCTATGAAGGAGATCTATAAAAGTGTCTGCAAGTCCGCTTCATGAGATGGGTCGTTTAATATCCTTGATATTTTAGGAACTGGTTCTCTCTCTCTTGATGTGTGAAAACCCCAAGCAAAAAATGGAGAACTTAGATGGGAGCTCAAGCAAAATGATGATAATATTGATGATGATAATGATCATGGTGAAGAATGAATGAAAAACCCTCCTTTATATAGAAAAGTATAGAGTTAATATTGAAAATGGATAATAATAAAATATTATTGACCAAATTCAGATCGAACTACTTGGAATACTTCATTATATTTATTGGAGAGAGAAAAGGAATTTAAAATGGTTAAAAACCTTTATTTAGAAATAACTAACAAATAAAATTATTTATTAATTATTTCGCGAGAAACAAGAAAGGTGTGAATTCAAAATAACTATTAAATAGTGATATAATAATTATTCTAATAAAAAAATAAGGAAATTCAAATAAATAATGATTTATTTAAATATTCCTAAGGGATTTAGTCAAACGTGACAAGGAATAATTCTTAAATAATGATTTAATAATAATTCCTAGAGAAAATTAAATAAACAATAATTTATCTAATTATTTTCATGGGGTTTTTTTATTTAAATCAGAAAATAATTTAATAAAAGTGGTTTGCTAAATTATTTTCCAAAGTGAAAGTGATTTTATTATGGTAAAATTAAATCTATATGGTGTATTTCAATCCACCTAGTTAGAAATGGCTAGGCGATCATTTTTTGGTGATAACACCTACTACCTACATGTATATACCATCAATCGTAAGCTCACCACATGCTTCTTCAATAATCCAAACACCATCGAGTCATCGGAGTAAACCTCCATAAATTTGTGTACGTATTCTTTGAAAGCTGCAATTACAACTCTAGAAAAAATGGTCGATGCATTCTTCCACCCAAAAGGCATCACCATATACTGATAGGAGCCCCATTATGTAGCAAAAGTGGTCTTGTGCCTATCTTCTGGCGCAATTTTGATTTGGTGATATCTCGAGAAGCCATCCGTAAAAGAATAGATTTCTTGTCCTCCTACATTGTCCAACATTTCATCTGTAAATGTAGGGAAAAGATCATGCAAGAATACATCATTCAACTTCCTCAAGTCTACACAAATTCCGATTTCACCCTTTTCCTTCTTCTCCTAAACTACCATAGGACTTACCGATTCGGACTCTTTGACATGTTCAATTATCCCCACTGTTAACATCTTGTCCATTTCTTCTTTTACCTTTTCCTTGTACTTTGGGTTCAGCCTATAAGGCCTCTTCTTAACAGGCTTCACATTGGGCTTCAGATGGATCGTCATAACTCCCAAATCCCCTAATATGCCTTTCATGTCTGAAAATTTAGTAGGGAAAAAATCTTGATATTCATGCAGCAAGTATGTTATCTTACTGACAATATCTACATCCCTGTATTTTCTTATGGTTGCATACTTCGAATTAGCTTCAGTCCCTATATTTACCTTCTTTGTATTTAGTGGCTACATTATATCTAGAATCTCTATCTCGGGTCGATCCACTTTGCACCGTCCTTCTAAGTCCTTGATATCGATGTTGCGAGGATCCTCCTCCTCTTCCGCTGTGAGATTATAGTATTCTACCATATTTCGTACCTATGCAGCCCAATCAGGTTGCCAGATATATGGAATGTCATTCTCAAAGATATTCTTCTTAACTACTTGCAAAGATACATTTATATATGGACAGTCATCCTCAAATTTGAATGTCATCACAAATCCATCTACCATTTCATCCCAACTTGTAGTGTCATGTCGAAGCTCCATCTCCAAATACCAATTTTGAAGGACCATTTCAAGGGTGTGTATAAATCCATGCACCCATTCTTCTTGCACAATGTCCTCCCAAGCTACCTTAAAGAATTGGATATGATCTCCTGGATCAGTTTGACCATCATAATTATCTTCGAACTCAATATCTATGTGACCAAATCTCACCCACATCAATCTTCTACATTTTTGCCAATCTCTGATATTTTTCTTGTGAGCACCCCACCATCTCGCAAGTGTAGCTCTTAATACAATATCCAGAGCTAACAATCTCTGATCTTTTGGTACATGTCTCTTATAATACCTAAAGAAATTATTTATATCACTCCATCCTTTGTATAACGTAAAATCACATACCTCAGTTTTCATACAACGCACTTTGGTGATTCTTGCACATTGCCTAGTCGATACTTCATGTGATCCATTCTGCTAATTCTCCATCTCCTCTTCTGAATCTAAAGTGAAAGAACTCTCTTCTTCCCAAGTCAACCTTCCATCTGTAGTAGGATTCATCCACTCTTCTTCCTTCATTGTAATTTGATAGATATTATCAACATCATCCGCACCATATTCTTCTTTGATAGGCTCTGTATACCACGCTCCTTCTGATGGGTCCAATGGAACAATAACCCTCCTATTATTACTCTCAAATATCATTTTCCTTTTATTCAAATTGATTATAGCCATATTATCAAACGCCCAATCCAACCCAAACAACGCAGGGTAAGGATTACTATCATCCATTGTCTCAATTACTTTGAATTCAGTGGTATTTTGTACTCTATCGATGTCCACTGTAACATCAGAAAACATTCCTAGAGGTAGGACCTTCTATTGATTCACCATTCTCAGCTGAATAGTAGACCACTGCAAATTCGTCTTTCCCAAAAATCCCCAAGTCTGTCCTGGCAACACGTTGGCATCAAATCCCAAATCCAGGTTTACTTGGTCCATATCATACTCTTTGATCTATGTTGTGAGCCTTATTTACTTCCTCATTCTCTTCCTATGTTTGTGAAGATTATTCACTACACACACCTCACTCTACAGGGCTTCCTTGGAAACACAAGAATCTACCAGTTCTTGTAATCCTTCCACAACCTTCTGATTTCTCAATAAATTCATACAGATATGTAGAAAAGACTTCAAAATATCTGGGTCTACATCCTGAATTGTAATTTTTATTGTCTCCTAATTGATCTTTTGATTCATCAATGTAATAGAGGTCAAAGCTCCATTGTCCATGAAACTCTGCTTCGCCTCCAGGAATACCCTTTTTTCTTTCCCAAAGTCAAAGGGAGGAGACTTTTCAATGGTTTTCCTTACCCATGTAGGTTCAACTTCCTTTTTCCCATTACTTTTATCATCTACCTTTGCAGCTCCACTTCTTGTTACAACATTGATGCATGCTTCATCCTCCCTTGGTTTAGCAGGCATCATTTGAATGTTTATCGTAGGCTGCTAGTTTATTTTGTCCTGCATATTTTAAATAAGGACAGGGTATTCTTCTATCATATGTTCAAAATACTTACAGTAGCTGAAGATCATTAAAGGGTTCTGATAGTCCCGCATGAAGTGTCCTACCTGACCATATTTAAAACATATGATTTGGCCATGTCCTCAACCAACTCCTCCTCCTCCTCCTCCACCTCGTCCTTGGAATCCTCGTCGACCAACGTGTTGGATTTGTTCTTCATGTGCATGTCCTTTAGGCTGTAATCTATAAGCATTAGCAGTGAGATCCATCATTAAATCATAGCTCTGAAAATTCTTCTCGTCATGGCCCACCTGTCTACAAATGTTGCAAAATAGTTGTTTTAGAGTTTGCACATATTTCTACAACACGTAGCAATCCTCGGGATGATGTTGACCTCACGCTCTACAAATCTCGTAGTGCAATCCTGGGTTTAGTAGATTAGGTGCTCGACTTGCTATATAGTCTTTGAATACAGGGAACTGATCCTTATAATGACCCTCTTCTTTACATTTTTTACACCATACTTTCGTTCTGACATATTTTCCCTTCTTAGGATCTTGCAATTCTAGAGTCAAATTAGCTAGCTGATGGTGTATTTATTGTACTCTTGTGTGAGTATCTCCAACCGGAAAATCCTCTAACTTCATTGCGATCTCCATTTCTTCAACTTGAGTCCAATCTTCTGTTGTGTCAAAGGTAACCTAATATGTGGCAACAACGTGGCTATAAACCATTCTTTATGCTGGTTTGGAGGTAAAGAAAAACTTGTCTTGTCAATACCTTGAATCATTAATATAATTCCCATACAGAATGATTCAGTGCTTTCTTGGTCTCCTTCAACTCTATGATGCACTACAATTCTGATTTTGGCTTCTTGAACTCTCCTACCAATGCTTCCTTAATTTCATTGAATGTAGCATTCAGGTTACTTATGAAGTATTTCATATACCATGTCAGCGCTCTCTCGCACAACGACATGATGAGATGTGCCTTCTTTACATTATCATCATTAACCTATCTTGTTGTCCATACTGCATCAGCTATGAACCAAAACTGGTTAGGGTCCTTTGATCCCATTCCTTTAAAGGTAGGCAACTTAATATCATCAAACATTCTTCTTCTCCTTGATGGGCTAGGTGGAGGTGGAGGTGTAGGAGCGGTATGAGGATGGGGATGAGTTCTGAGTGGGGTGGATGGATGAGGGATCCAAAAGATGCCCTGATTCTTCTCGACTCTTGACTTCGACGTGCCTTCAGGATGGGGAGGGAAATTTCATGGGGTTGAAGGGTTACTTCTTTCTTCTTCACATAGATCCTAACAAATGGCTATAGCCAGTCTTGATATAGTTCTTTGGATCTATTCTATATTACTTTCCACTTCGTGTAGCTCTTGATTCTAGCTTACTTCTTCTTTGCCCAAACATTAATTTGTCTGCATTCACAAAATCCCCTTTTCACACAATAACATCTTAATCTAGATATTCATAGAATTCAAAAACTTACATCGTGGTCCTTTGAAGAATCTTCGCTTAGCTTCGCTATAGGACACGACGTGGTCAATCACGAACTCAGTGATAAATCCACCCAAAATGCAATTGATCCAGAAATCAACATCCCTTGAGATACTGTTATCGATCCTCTTGAGTCACTGTATCGAATCAAAGTTCCACTCTCTAGGTGCTTCACCTTTTAAACATGTTTTGCACTCAACTATCCTAGATACCCATTCAATCAACTCAATTTGGAACGAACCAAAGAAGACCTCCTATACTTCTTCAAATAAGTATGTCTACAACCAAGCTTCAATTGATAACTTAGGGTTCCTATTCTCTTTTTCTTCAAACTCCCTTTCTTTCTGATCAACCTACTCCTAGAGTTCTTTCTTCGACAACCGCTAAATCATATCCCTTTAAGAAGATCTCGGTTCCGACAATGGAACCATTTGTTGGTTTAAAAGGGGCTTGACCTAGGTTCAGAATGTGTTGCATACCAACAAAACCATCAACTACTGGCCCTTTCAAAAACGACCTGCAAGAAGATCGCAATCTCACCCGAAGCAGTTCTGGTGGGTTGCAGAACCAGGCTTCCATAGCCAAAGGGGTATCCACGGAGTGGTACCATGTAATTACTTATACCTATTATTGTTCCTACAACTTCACATATATAAATAACTTCACACAAATGTTCAACTTGATGGATTCACATTAAATTCATAAACTTAACAATTAACAATTAATCCACAAATATTTGCATACATCACTAGAAAACATATATTAAAAAATGCATAACAATAAATAATGAACACATAGATAGATTCAATGTTTCACCAAAACCTTATTCTTTGTTAATCAAATCTTAAAATACAATCACTTCGCTAATCGATACACCTAGCTGCAAGTGGTCTGTGCACTTAGCTGTAGAATCTTCAAGGCCTCTCCACACTCAGCTATAGAGCCTTCTCCCAAAATACAGATTCGAGATAGAAAATAGGACTACTCTATCAGTTCTCTCTATCTATTTCTCTTCACTAAGGAATTAAATCTCCTTAAATACATTACATTATTACAAAAACCTATGGTCCACATACCATGGATCCAAAAAACTAGGATTCTACTTGAAACTCGTTACAAAAATACCATGGATCAAAAGTCAAAGTGATACACACATTGCTGTCACACCAGGATCTCCCTTAAAACAACATCCTATGATTCATGATCCTGTGATTGAAAGACCATCCAGTAAGGATTCAATCCTAAATGAGGTTGAGATAGTCCCTGAGCATCCTTCATAAAAAATTATCCTAAGTATTGAGGAAATTCCACCTCTTGATGTGTTCTACAGTCCTAAACATAGAGTTGTGGTCAAAAGGCAAAGGAAAAAGAGAAAGATAGATCAAGCATCAACAACAATCCCTCTAAATGAATCCATGAGCATCGTTTGGAAGGACTCAGAAGTCAATCCCTTTGAAGACGTGACCAAATTATCTCAGTTTGTAGGAGCATATACAACTTAATCAGTTAGACAAGGAAAAAGATAAAAGGATTAAACAACTATTTGTGGAAAGGTAGAGGATTGATCAACAGGCCATTGAAAGACAACAACAACTATCTTAGGAATTCGAACAACTAAAATTGGCACATACTGAAGAGACAAAATCTAAGGATGAGCAAATAAAGCAGCTACAACTTTCAATGGATCAATTCAAAGACAATCCCAAGGTTGAGGAGTTCATAAAGGAAGCCTTAGAAATAAATAATTTATTGTCTCAACAGCTAACCCAACTTTGCCAAAAGATATCTCTTATTCATCCCTTATGTATCAAAACCAATGCATTGACAGATCAAATGGTCAATTCCAGGTTGGAATTCAAGGAAGCGGATGACAAAATTACAAGTTATATCTCTTGGAAAAGCACAGGAAAGGGAAGGGCTTCTAAATTTCCTATAATTGAAGAAACTCATAAGGAAATATTATTTCCAGAATGGGGGACGCAGTTGATCCAAGTAGAAATAGCAACTTCAAGGGCTAGAGTAGTTGATCCAGATTTAAACAGGAACGGAATAAAATACAGAGATAACCATATACACAAAGATGCAGCGGAAATAATACTTCATTTCATTAATGGAAAATACTGAAATATGCTTACAACCGGAAATAGAAATAAACCAGCTAGGGCGATGGTAGCTTACCTCTGAGAAGAGATGTGTGGCTACATGCCTCTGAACGCTAAAGTCTACATTGTGGTGTACAATCTGTCCTTTTACAAAATGTGACTTGTTACTTATAGTATTTTTCGATTACAATACCACGGGTCAATTCCATGGGTGAATGAATACCATGGGTGGATTTTACAATACCACGGGCGGATGCCATTTACAATACCATGGGTAAATTCCAT
>APFE031029549.1:0-36136 GCA_000404065.3 Pinus taeda
TAAAACAAATAAACAATTTAGTAATAAAGTGAATTAAATAATGATAATGATTAGTATAATATTGTTACATAATAGTAAAACATAAAGCATAAAACAAACAAAAATATAGTAGTAACATGAAATAAAATTATTAATATAGTAATAACATGAATTAAATAATTATAATTATTAGTATAATAGTGTTACAAAATAGTGTTACACAATAGTAAAACATAAAACATAAAACAAACAATCAATATAGTAGTAACATGAATTAAATAATTTTAATCATTAGGGTAATAATCTTACAAAATAGTGCTAAAAAATAATAAAACATGAAACATAAACATTGTTACAAAAGTGTTACAATATAGTAAAACATAAAACATAAAATAGACAAACAATATATTAATAACATGAATTAAATAGAGATAATGATTAGTATAGTAGTGTTACAGAATAGTAAAACATAAAACAAACAAACAAACAAACAACATAGTAATAACATGAATTAAATAATGATAATGATTAGTGTAATAGAGTTACAAAATAGAAAAACATAAAACCTAAAACAAACAAACAATATAGTAATAACATTGTTATGTAACCAGCTCAAGAAAAAGATTGAAAAGATAGATCAACGTCTTAGAATTCAGCCTCTTCGAGGGGGAAACCTCCTTTCTATATATAGGGGGAAATAATTCTTGGATGATAAAAATGAGAAGACCTCCTTTCTATATATAGGAGTCTAAGGGGTCATTATATAATCAGAGCCTACATAACAATAATAATGTAAGGGCACAATAATAACAATAGTGGGCTTCTATGGGGTAGAATAGTAACAATATGGGTACTACATGGGTACATCAATATAATAAGGGGTTTGTACTAATAATAATAAGTGGTTACACTAGTAGTAAAGGGGCCTAACATGCCCGTCTCCTTCAAAAAGTGTTGTCCTAAACGCTTGAGTAGTTCTTGATGCTTCTGTATAAACTTTGTGTCCTCCGACAGAGAATCTTCAGCAGGTAAGTTCTTCCACTTGATGAGATACTCTGAAATTGATTGATTTAGTAGCTGTCAGGTTCTTGTTTCTGTGGTTGCTCCAGGTTCCAATATGATTTTTCCTTCCTCTTCAATTTCTGGCAATATTGTTTGAATTGGGATCTTTTGCAACTTTTGAATAAGAGGCCATACTTATTCATCCTTCTTCAATTCATCCCTTTCTTTGTTTATCCAATCTGGTTGGATAATAGAAATAGAATAAAACAATGCTTCCACATCCTCATCCTTTCTTAAGAGTGCATTTGCAACAAAATTTTTCTTCCATTTTCTATAGATGATGTCAAAGTCATAACCCAACATATTTTTGACACATTTTTTATGTTTTGCTAAAGATAATAGTTGTTCTAAAAATTATTTAAGACTATCATGATCCATTTTTACCTTGATGTGTCTTCCCATTGGGTAAGGTCGCCATTTTTTAAGTGCATGTAGTGTTTCCAACATTTCCTTCTCACAAATAGCTTGCTTAAGATGTAGCAGTAAAACTACCCAATCACCTACATCAAAACATTTATCACTAAGATGTTTATCTACTTGTTGTTTCATTCGATTTTACACCAAAGTGGCACTATCCTTTAAAAGTTGGAGAACTTGTTTTTGATGGACGATGTGATCTTTCACCACTTGAACCTTTTTCTTCTTGATATGTCCTTCTATCTTTAGAGTTTGAGGAGTGATAATTTCTTCCAATCATTTACAAGATATGGTCGGATTCATTTCTTGATGCTCGATGTGATCTTTCACTTCTTGAACGTTTTTCTTCTTGATATGTCCTATCTCGATAGTTTTAGGAGTGGTAATTCCTACCAATGCTTTACAAGATATGGTGGGATTCATTTCTTCTATCTCTGGGGTTGGATCCTGGCGTATATCCTCTTCTTTTGATGTTTCTTGATCTTTTTCCTCCTCCTCTTCATACTCTATGTAAAATAATTTCTTCTCAACACACTTGTGAACTTTAGTCCATTTGCTATCACAATTGTAACAAAGCCCTTTTTCTCTTTTTTCTTCCAATTGTTGTGGTGTAACCCTTGTAGGTTGTGGAAGGCTGGGAGAAACAACACTTCCATATTCATAGCTATGAGGGGTAGAATTCATTGTTGCCATAATTTTACTTTCTAGTATGTCACAAAGCCCTTTTGCTCTTTCCAATTGTTGTGGTGTTTCTCTAAAGAATGTGTTGCTCTTTGTATCCTCATAATGTGCTATCATTTCCTCTGTGAGAATTGACCACGTAACAAGTCGTTTACAAGAACAAAGCCCTTTATACCATAAAAATTGATTCGGTTCTAAATATGAAGATGCAATACATACCTTTTGTAACAGTGGTACACCATGTAGATCAAAATATTTCTCCATCTGAAGTATCCAATTTACCGGATCCTTGCCATCAAACTTCCTCATCTTACTTTTTCTTGATTTTAGGAGCTTGAATTGAAACGACTGTAACTCTGTACTTTCAGATCTTTAAGTTCTGAAATTGCGACCTATAGTAGCCTTGTGCATCCTCTTTCCAATGCCACCAGTCTGATCCAAATTGGATTCCCCAAGGAAGAGTTATGCGAAATCTCCCACAGTGACCTGATTATAGACTAGTTCAGTAGAGCGAACTTGTATGATGTGCTACAAGTCACTGTTTCAACCGTTAGCTCTAAAACATATATAGAAGAAACTACAACCTGTCTTCTTTCTGTACCTTCTTACGAAATTTCAATCCAATGCTCAGAGAAAACGTTATGACGATTTTCCCCAAGTCACCTGTTTGGAATGTAATTCAGGAGTCTGCAAAAATACCAACTTCCTCAGTCCGCAAATATAGCGCAAAAATCTCTAAAATTCAGACTCGAGATTTAGCGTGATGTCTTCTTAAATGGGTTTTTTTTTCAACTTATGAAACGTCGCAGAAAACAAGTTATAGCGAAAATGCCACGATGACCTGTTTGGAGCAGCGAAACCCTAGAATCCAAAGCTCTGATACCAAATGTTATGAAACCAGCTCAAGAAAAGATAGAAAAGATATAAAAGATAGAAAAGATAGATCAACGCCTTAGAATTCAGCGTCTTCGAGGGCAACCTCCTTTACATTACATAAATGAACAATTCTTGGATGATACAAATGAAAAGACCTCCTTTCTATATATAGGAGTCTAAGGGGTCATAACATAATCAGAGCCGACATAACAATAATAATGTAAGGACAAATAATAATAATAGTGGGCTTCTATGTGGCACCAATAGTAACAATATGGGCACTACATGGGTACATCAATATAATAAGTGGGTTGTACTAATAACAATAAGGGGTTACACTAATAGTATAGGGGCCTAACACCATCTGCTAACCAAATAGACCAACCAGGATCTTACTCATTCGGATGGTCTCACATGTTGCCTGACTCACAACCATGTACAATACCTCTCCCAATTTGAGAACAACCGATCTCTGTTTCCTGTTGTGCCAAGAAATTGTCGTTGACCTAATACTGAAGATCCCTCCTGATGTGCTCTTCATGTCGGATGGATTCTCTGCCCAATCTACATCGATGAAGCCTTGAAGCTTCACTCCCTTTTTCCATTTGTACCATAATCCATACTGAGTAGTGTGCTTCAGTATCTCAATACATGCTTTGCCGCCTTCCAATACAACTTGGTAGGCCTAACCATTGCTTGACTAAGATGGTTAGCTACATAGCATAAATCTGGTCATGTGTTCACTAAGTACATGAGTGAACCCACAAGCTGCCTTTAAACAGTAGCTTCCACTACCTCTCCTGAAGTAGCATTCTCATTCCTCTAGTTACTAGCTAGAGGAGTCTCCATAGGCTTGCAGCTCTTCATGTGGAACCTCCTGAGTATCTCGTTGACATACTTGCCTTGAGACACAAGCAACTCCCCATCACCTTGCCACACTTTCATGCCCAAAAATTAATTCATGAGCCCCAAGTCCTTCATCTCAAACTCTCTTACAAGTCCTCGTAATATTTGATCAGCTGATCATCACTTGTCAGTATGAGATCATCAACATAAAGTACAATGATCAACAATTTACCTTCCACCACTATGTGGTATAAGTTTGCATATGCTTCACTCTTCGTGAAGCCCAACCTGCTGAAGTAACTGTCTATCCTAGTGTACCACGCATGAGGTGCTTGCTTCAGCCCATACAATGCTCTCTTGAGCTGGCACACATGTGACTCACGGTCGAAGGTTTCAAAACTTCATGCTTCTCTATGTACATCTCTTCCTTAATCATGCCATTAAGGAAGGTTGTCTTTACATCCATCTGATGTATCTTCCAACCCATATGCGTTGATAGTGCCAATCTAGATCTGGTCGACGAGTACGTTTGAACAGGAGAAAAGATCTCATCATAGTCAACCCCCTCTACCTGTAAAAAGCCATGGGCCACAAATATAGCCTTATGCTTCTCCACACTACCATCTACAGCTTGCTTAACCTTGTAAAGCCAATGGGAACTCACCACGAACTTATCCTCTGGTCTCAGGACCACATCCCAAACACTGTTACGGACTATGGAGTCATAATCCTCCACCATGGCATCAACCCAAACCTGGTGCTACACTACTTCCTCAAAGGAAGATGGCTTTGTCACAACACATCCACTCATAAGATCCATGTATCCAATGTACTTATTAAGTGACCTCCTCTGTCTGTGTTGTGATGTGGGTTCTCCCACATTGTCTCTAGCATCCGACAAAAATCTATCCGCCTCTCTAGTGCGATTTCTTCCATATTTGGAAGACTCTGCCTGAGTGTATGTCTCCCCTGTATCCTCTACATGTGGGTTCTCCACATCAATCTAAGGCTCCTCAACCTTAGGATCTAAAAGCTCCTCAACTGCATGTAGCTGAATCTCCCTCTAAAGGGAAACTCACATGCCCTTCTCCTCATCGAATCTGGTATCCTTGCGAACCACTATCATCCTGCTAGTTAGCAAGTACACCGAATAGTTGTGAGGTGTATTAGTGTACCCAAAAAATTTCTCCAACTTTGCTACCAGCTCAAGCTTCTTCCATGCATATTTGGTCACATGGCAATATATCGATGACCCAAAAATCCTGAAGTGACCAACATATGGCCTCTTACCAGAATAAGCCTCCTCTGGTGTTTTCATCCCAAGTATCCAATGTGGGCTACAATTATGAACATAAACCAATGTGTTGCATGCCTCAAACCACAAGTGTAGTGGGAGACCCTGATCATGTAATATCGCCCTCGCTGCCCCTACTATGATTCTATTCTTCCTCTCGGCCACCCCATTCTGCTGAGGGTTATTGGGTGCCATCAACTCCCATTTAATTCCTTCCGCTGCACAAAAGTTCTTAAACTTGTTTGAGACATATTCACTATTGTTATCACTCTGTAGAGATTTAACCTTCTTGCCCGACTCTTTCTCCACCAATGCTTTAAACTCACAAACTTTGTGAAGGTTTGATCCTTTTTTTTTGCATAAAAAATATCCAACATTTTCGAGAAAAGTCATTAACAAATATAACATAATATCTTTGTTTGGCCATGGATGTTGTCGAGAATCATCCACACACATATGAATGGACTCTCTCTATAATAGCCTATGCTCAACTGTCTCTGTCATGAAAGGAAGACTTGGTGTATTTACCCAAAGTACACCCCTTGCATGTATCAACTTGCTCTAGTGTACCTTTGGGAAAACCGATGGAAATCTGCTACATGATCTTCAACGCCCCATGATGCAAGTGACCCAATCGCATGTGCCACAACTCACCGATGTCTCGGCTCTGTACCATCTCTACTTTTGTGCTCAAAGCAACACAATCCTCTACCTCCAACTTATATAGATTCTTCACCCGAATCCCTATCTTCTTTACTTGACCCTTGGATATGTGTCAAAGGAACGCCTTTACTTTCGAGAAGATCACATCATAGCCTCTATCCTCAAGCATGGCAACATATACCAAGTTCTTCTTCACCCTGGGCACATACTTATAATTCTTCAAGGTGAGTGGAGCCCCATGCTCCCTCTGAAAAGTAACCGTGCCCAATCTAGTAGCACTATACCTCCTGTCTTCACCCATATTGATATGCATTTGGAGACCTTCTCCTCCAGGTCACTGAATAAATCCTTATTGCTAGTCATGTGGAATGAAGCTCCACTTTCTAAGTACCATACACTTCCCATCATTGATGACACAATACATGAAATGAGGGAAAAGACCAATTTTAATTGAGAGGCCAAAGCATCACCCACCACTCCTCCTGAAGACTTCTTCTTGGACTTCTTGAGTGGACAATTTTTCACAAAATGGCCTAGCTCTTGACAATGAAAGCACTTAACTTTCATCATGTCTTTCTTCTTACCTCCATGGAAAGAATCTGATTTGGAATGGGAAAATTTTCCTTTCCCCTTCTCCGCCTTAGTCGTTAAGGCACAATTCTCTTCATCATCAATCTTTTATGAAGAGCCATCCCTGGCGTTCCTCCTGATCTCCTCCTGCATCAAATCCGACCACAGTCTTTCTCAATCTGGCATCTTCTCTCGACCATTAACAGAGTCTTGATAAGTATGTGATCCGAATTTAAACAAGAACACAACAAATTACATATATAACCATAACTACATATATGTAGCAGAAATAAAACTTCATTTCATTAATATCAAATACTGAAATATGTTTACAAACATAATGAAAATAAGAATAACTCGGGCGATGGTAGCTTATCTCTGGGAAGAGATGTGGCAGCTACATCCCTCTGAATTATGTTACAATGAGGCTTGAAGGCCTATTTATAATTGAGAAATAATGGAAAACCCTAAACATCCAAAAACATAACCCTAGGAGATGAAACACCAAACTATGGGCCCCGTTGGGGTAAGTTGGTACATCAACTTCCCAGGGTTGTAAATTTGGCATACGATTTTTGTTTGACACACATGGTACCTCATTAGAAAGATCTATCTAAGGATTACAACTGTTGAGAATGAATAAGAAGTTAAAGACTAATATTCGCCACCGTGGTTTCCCGAAAAACATCGTTTAGCACCTCAAAACAACTCTAGAAGTTAAGGACTCGAAAAAAAAACTGCCAAAAATAGTAAATTGTGCTATAATTAAGGAAACTAAAAGATTGAAAGAAACAATGGTGGGGGTCTAAGTGGAATAGGAGGGTGGCCACCAATATCCACTTGGATCACTCCTCCACCCTTAGGAAGCAATGGTCCCCATTACGTTGAGTTCCTCCATGAGATGAGGAAACTTCCGTTGAACTTGGTACCTAGTGAGCCACTTTCCCTGGTGAAGGAGTTAGCTTGCTCTGACAACTCGATATAGTTGGATCCTTTGATTTTGGGTGTTCTTGATCTGTGTGTCCATGATCTGAGTAATTGTGGCTTGTTCCATGCAGTCTCAGTTTAACTCTGTTGGTGTGAGTTGTTCTGCAATGTCGGATGTATCCAATAATGGTGGAAAGTAGGGCCGACGGTGGTCCACATTGAACACTAGGTGCAAACCAATGAATATTGGAATACTGAGCTCAAAGGCATTGTCCCTTACTGCCTTGTTGATGGTGTATGACCCATATCAGAGCGGGTGAAGCTTGAGTTGGGGCCTAGTGAGGCGCTCCTTCTACAAATGTAGCCAAACTTTATCGCCCACCTGGAACTGTGTGGCATTCAATGTTGATCATGTCACTGCTTGTACTTAGCATTGGCTTTTTCCAAGATGTCACGAACCTGTTGGCAGATTTGTTGAAGGTGCTCACTGAAGTTGTTTGCCTTGTCGGCTTTGGACTGGACGTGAGCCAAATCTGCATGAGTAGCTACAAATGGTATGGCCACATCAATGGGACATAATGGCTGGAATCCTAGGCCCCCTGAAAAGGGCTGTGGCTAGTCGAGCTGTGGAGAGCCCGGTTATCGTTGTTCTGGACATAGGGGAGGCTCTCATCCCATTTGCGTGGATGCTTTGAGTTGTACATGTGTAAAATGTGTACGATCATCTTGTTGACGACCTTTGTCTAGCCATCAGTTTAGGGATGGAAAGTTGTGGACTTAGTGAGCTTGGTGTCCAACATCTACCAGAGACTGGACCAAAATGTACTGAAGAACTTGCTGTCTCAATCTGAGATGATAGACTATGGGATCCCAGAGTGTGCCCACACTTGTTCAAAGAAGGGTTTAGCAGTGGCTTCTGCCATGATATTCTTCTTGCAGGCCTCCATAATGACCATCTTCGATAATCTGTCGACGACCACAAAAACATAGTCTTTGCCATGCTTAGTAGAAGGAAGGCATGACATGTAATCCATGGAGATGGATTCCCAAGGTCGCCTACGGGTAGGTAGCAAAGTATAGAGGCCTTGCATCTTGATGGTTAGTTTGGAAATGGCGTAGGTAGTGCAAGATTTGATGTACTTCCTGACATCTTATCGAAGATTCAACCAGTAGAAATACTTCTGCAGTACTAACACTGTTTTCTCGACCCCGAAATGTCCAACGACCCGACTGTAGTGTGCTTCCCAAATCATCTTGGCACGTTCGCTTGAAGGAACACAAAGGTGTCCCAAGTGGCATAACAATGCATCCTAGAGGTGAAAATCTGGCACTTGCTGACCCTCCAAGAGTGTTTGGTATGTGTGTCCGAATTCTGGGTTGCTTTCGTAGAGAAGTGGCCAATAAGAAGTCTCGTGCCCACAAGAGTTGAGCAAGGTGGTTAATGCCATGATCAGGGGTCAGCTGAGGCAGTCTACGATATTATTGGTGCTTCCATGCTTCTACTTTATATTCAATGGAATTGTTGTAGTTATGTGGACCACTTCTGATGGACATCATTTTGCATCTTCCCTTGCATCTTAATGAATTGTAGGGGTCAGTGGTCTGTGTGGATGACCGTTTCCTTACCCAAAATGTAATGCTTCTATTATCAGCAGGCTTGCACAATGGAATACATCTCTTTGTAATAAGTGGGATACTTCCAGACTATGTGTCAAAGTGTCTTACTATGGTATGCCACTTGATGCCCCTGTTAAGTAAGGATTGCCCCAATAGCATAGTCAGAGGAATCTATCTTGATCTCAAAGGGTTGTTGCAAGCCTGGTAATGTGAGCACTGGTGCAAGTAGAGGTGATGTTTCAACTCTGTGAACGACTTTTGTTGAGATTCAGACCAAAATAATTTTGTTTTTTCTCCTCCCTTGGTGACTTGGCTCAAGGGCCAAGTGATATTAGAGAGCCCCAGCACGAACTTGCACTAAAAGTTGGGAAGACATAGAAAGCTACAGAGCTCTGTCAAAGTGGTTGGGGCTGGCCAATCCCCAATGACTTGGATCTTGGATGGATCCACATGCACTCCCCATTCCTAAATGATGTATCCCAGATACTGAACCTGGGTCAGGCCAAAAGTGCATTTCTCCAAATTGGCACACAACTTGTGTTGCCGCAGTGTTTGGAGAACCTTTCGGATGTGGCGGAGGTGCTCTTTTGATCCAGATTTAAACAAGAATTCAACAAATGATAGATATAACCATAAATAAAAATATGCAATTGAATTAACACTTCATTTAATTAATCTCAAATACTAAAATGTGC
Organism: Pinus taeda; assembly: GCA_000404065.3. Lineage (NCBI taxonomy): Eukaryota > Viridiplantae > Streptophyta > Pinopsida > Pinales > Pinaceae > Pinus > Pinus taeda. Next base: position 9,628 of record APFE031029549.1, read on the forward strand.
TTACAAACAAAATTGAAATAAGACTAGCTCGAGAGATGGTATCTTATCTTTGAGAAGAGATGTGGTGGCTACATGCCTATGAACTATGTGAAAATGAGGATCAAAGGCCTATTTATTATTGAGAAACAATGGAAAACCCTAAACATAAAAAAACATAATCCTAAGAGATGAAGCGCCAAATTATGGCCCCCATTTTTGTAAATTGGTACATCAACTTCTCGGGGTCATAACTTTGGCATACGATCTCTATTTTACGCCCGCAATACTTTGTTATAAATATCTATCCAAGGAATACAACTTTTGAATGACCAACATCAGTTACCAACCCATTTTGGTCCCAATTTTCCCAAAAAAATGTCATTTAGGGCATCAAAACGGCTTCGGAAGTTGAGGATCCGAAAATTGCCAAAAATAGTAAATTGTGCTACAAATAAGGAAACTGAAAAACTGAAAGAAACAATGGTGGGGGTCCAAGTGGAATAGATGGGTGGCCACCAATATCCACCTGGATCATCTTCCCAACTCTGGTTGAAGATCAGGATGTCATCTAAGTATACCATTACAAATGAGTTGGTGAATGGCCGGAATATGTCATCCATCAGCCTCATGAAGGTTGCAATAGCATTTGTTAACTCAAAAGGCATAATCAACCACTCGAAAAGGCTCTCATTAGCTTTGAAGGTAGTCTTACACACATTGGAGGGTTCGATTGATACCTGCCGATATCTAGACTTCAAGTCGATCTTGTTGAAATATTCACCCCCCTTGAGTTGGTTTAGAAGGTCATCAATCCGTGGGATCGAGTACCTATTCCAGATAGTGATCTTGTTCAACACCCAATATTCAATACAGAGTCTCTAAGTTCCATCGTTATTCTACTCCAACACGACTGGGCTATCACAGGGCAATGAAATTGACCAGATGTGACATTTCTGCAGCAGCTCCTGAATCTATCTCTTGATTTCGTCGTTCTCTAGAACAGAGCGCTGATAGATGGGTCCATTGGGCAACAATGCACCTGGGGTTAGATCAATGGAGTGATTGAACCGACTATACACTGGCACCCTTGCGGGGGAGGTGAAGATGTCCTCATACTCCTCCACGACCTTTTCCATCTATTGTTGTCGTGTGGAGGGACCTTCTTTGAAGGTTGTTGCCACCTTCTTCTTCTTTCCTTGAGGGTGTATCATTAGGAAAACAAATTTCCTAGTTTCGGAAATGAGCTTACTACATTGTTTTGTAGTAACCAAAGAGATGGAAATAGGTAGAGCTACCTCCGATATCCTGTACAACTTATTTCCCAAGGTAACAATAACATCGTGAGGCCTTGACTCATACATAGCATGTCTTTTCCACAAGTATAGGTGCCTAATAATACATCACAAACATTAAGAGGAGAAACTTCACATAATAACTCATCCATGAAGGGCTTGATGCTATATGGAAGGCGACACTACTCGTTGATGTGAAGATCCCGTCCTTGGTGAAGCCACCTGATGGTGTATGGTTGTGGGTGTGTTATGGTCAGTAAGCCCAACCACTTCATGACCTCTGTTGAAATGAGGTTCTTTTGGCTCCCGCTATCGACAATGAGCTATAGTGGGGAACCCTTTAGCCAAATATAGGAGTGGAAGAGACACTCCTCGAACTTTGGATCTTTAGGTTCCTCGTTTTGGATCTTCGTGGTGGCAACAATGGCGTTGGGCTCTGCATAGATAATATGCTTCCCTTTGTCATTCCCCTTGTCGAGCTCTGACTCAAAGTCAGAACATGCATCCGATTCAGAATCCTTTAGCTCGACCACAAGTTACTGCTTAGCTCGAAACTCACTTGTGTTGTGAGTGGAGCTCTTATGGAACTCACATCACTTTCCCGTGTCCTTTATGTTTCTGGGAAAATTAGTGTCTTTTCGATTGACTAGCCCTCTAGGATTGGAAGCTACCCTAGAAACAACTATTTAAAGCAATTCGTGATTTCTTCTATGTATAATAGATAAGAGAAAGACAAAGGAACCAACCTGGATCTTCCACTAGACTCCTTGCTTGATCTCTCTCCCCCTTGACAGAGCACGCAACTCCTCTCCGTACTTATCCCGCTTGGAGAGTACCTGTAGAAACACAATAACAAAGAACCGTCAAAGAATCTTGATCTATTATATCATAAGCATTACAGAATCAGAAATGTAATGAACATACAATGGCATTCACAGATGATAACATTCACAATTGCACAATTATATGGAAGAAAACTCAAAGAACTTTATTAAATAGAAGGGAGAATTACAACCCAATTGTCTGATCCAGCATCATCCTCCCAGCATCAAATCCCTCTTCACCTCATGAAAAGCAAGATCACACCAACAATACAATGTTCTTTCTCAAGTACAAACTATCAACACTTCCTTACAATTCACAAAATTCTAGCCTCTAAACCTCTCAGATGAGGGATCCATTTATAGATGTGTGCAAGGGTGTGAGCATCTCTGGGTTTTTGATTAGTGTCATTCCACTTGTTGCATTTGGTTCCACTTGGAGATTTCTTGGATTTCTTGCTCATACCTGGGCGAATTCAGAGAGGCAAGTGTCATAGGAGAAGTTTCTAGAAGATTCCATGAGCATCCACTTAGCAAACTATCTCGGACATTTGTCCATCCTCGCTCATCGCACCCTATAGAAGGCCTCATTAGTGTGCATCGCACCTGGCTAGTGTAGAAGTCAGTATGCATCGCACCCTGACAGTGGAGCAGTCAGTATGGTCTAGTTTTGGCCAGTTCTAGATGGTTTTTCAGGTCGAACTGTAGGGGGATGATGTAATCAATTGACCATGATCCTTTAGGGTATGAAACAATACTTTTAGGGGTTAAAGAGCCCCAGTTTAGCGACATATAAGATTTTGGGTTGAAGTGCCCAAATATGTCTATAACACTTTGGCTTTGCAGTGTTGTTCTTTGCTTGCAGCTTTGGTGGGTTGTCCTGGGCCACCTCACCTTGGCTTTGTCCTTTGTATTGTGCTTTGGGGTACCTTTCCCTTAATTCAGATTCACAGATCCAAAGTCTCGCCTTTTTTGTTTAAGCTTCTGCTCGATCTTGATATCATATTGGTATGTCGTGCTGAGAGAGGGGATGTCCAGGAACTCTATCTCATCGTGGATGTACTTGTGTAGGCAGTTGTGGCACTTGAGTACCAAATGTTTCTCAAAATCCTTGATACCCAACATCGTACAAAGGGTATGAAAAACATTGGTAAACTCTGGCACATCTTGGTCCCTTCCCTACCGTAGCATGGTCCACTTTATGTATTCATGCTCATAGCTCTCGATAGGGTAGTACTGCTCCTTGATGGCGTCCCAAAATGAATTCCAAGTGGGTGCGTTTGAAAACAGTGAGGGTGCACTTTCATATTTCTGCTCATAGTAGGATTCCCACTAGTTCTTGACAAGGAGGGCGACTTTGAGAAAAGCAAAAGTAATCTTTTCCTGGCTGGAAAAATCATGAACAAAAGATATCCTTCTAGTAGATTTAACCATTTATCTACGACGTCTGCATCTATTTGACCCTCAAATATGGGAATGTCAAAGTTTACTTGTACGTTAAAAGGAGCGGCGCTCCAGAGTGGATGCTGGATGTGGATGCGCTGTCGGTGGGCAACCATTGAAGGATTTGAGCAAAGTTGTCCATCATTGAGTTCCTTTGTTTCTTGAGGTCCTCCTCGAGCAATATTTTGATAGGATCTCCTGCTCCCTTGAGCAATATTTTTATAGGATCTCCTGCTCCCTCGAGCAATATTTTGATAGGATCTCCTGATCCCTCGAGAAATATTTTGATAGGATCTCATGCTCCCTCATCTTTCTTTTCTTCCCTCGTGGGTGACCGTTAGGGTTTTTGACGCTGATCTTGCAAAGGTTCAACTAGATTGAGCCCTAACTCCTTATAACCCGACCTCATTGAGGACATGCAAAGAAAAACAGATAAAGAGAAGACCACTCTGATACCACTGATCCATATTTAAATAGGAATGCAACAAATTATAGATATAACCATAACTACAAAGATGCAACAAAAATAACACTTCATTTCATTAATATCAAATACTGAAATATGCTTAAAAACAGAATGGAAGTAAGACTAGCTAGGGCGATGGTAGCTTATCTTTGAGAAGAGACGTGGCTGCTACATCCCTCTGAATTGTGTTAAAATGAGGCTTTAAGGCCTATTTATCATTGATAGATAATGGAAAAACCTAAAAATCCAAAAACCTAACCCTAGGAGTTGAGACACCAAACTATAGGCCCCTTCGGGGTAAATTGGCACATCAACTTCCTAGGGTCGTAACTTTGGCATACGATCTCTGTTTGACACACACAGTACCTCGTCATAAATATCTACATGAGGATTGCAACTGCTAACAATGAATAATAAATTGATGAATCATTTTCACCATCGTGGTTTTCCCCAAAAACGTCGTTTAGGGCCTCAAAAGAGCTCCGAAAGTTCAGGACTCGAAAAAACTACCAGAAATAGTAAACTATGCTACAATTAAGGAAACTGAAAAATTGAAAGAAACAATTTTGGGGTTTCAAGTGGAATAGTTGGGTGGCCACCAATATCCACCTAAATTATTCCTCCCCCCTTAGGAGGCAATGGTCCCCATTGTGTTGAGTTCCTCCATGAGATAAGGATACTTCTGCTTAATTTGGTCCCTGGTGAGCCACTTGCCCTGATGAAGGAGTTGGCATGCTTTGAAAACTTGATATAGTTGGATCATTTACCATTGGGTATTGTTGATTTGTGTGTCCATGATCCAATCAGTTGTGGATTGTTCCATGTAGTTTGGGTTTAACTCTGTTGATGTGAGTTGTTCTGTAATGTCGGATGTGTCCAACAATGGTGGAAAGTAGGGCCGAAGGTGGTCCACGTTGAACACTAGGTGCAGACCAAGGAATGATGGAATACTAAGCTCGAAGGCATTGTCCCCTACTACCTTGGTGATGGTGTATGGCCCATATCAGAGCAGGCGAAGCTTGTGAGGGGGCCCAACGAGGTGCTCCTTTTGCAAATATAGCCAAAATTTGTCGCCCACCTGGAACTTGTGTGGCACCTGATGATGATCATATCACTACTTGTACTTAGCATTGGCTCTGTCCAAGATCTCATGGACCTATTGGCGGATGTGCTGAATGTGCTCAATGCAGCTGTTTGCCTTGTCGACTTTGGACTAGACATGAGCTGAATCTACTTGAGTAGCTGCAAATGGTAAGACCACATCATTGGGACATAGTGGCTGGAATCCCAAGCCCACTTGAAAATGGATGTGGCTAGTCGAGTTATGGAGAGCCCAGTTATAGCTATGATGGACATATGGGAGGCTCTCGTCCCATGTATGTGGATGCTTTAAGTTGTACATGTGCAGAATGTGTACGATCATCCTGTTGATGACCTCTATATGGCCATCTATTTGGGAATGGAAAGTTGTGGACTTAGTGAGCTTAGTTTCCAACATCGACTAGAGATTGGACCAAAATGTATTAAGGAACCTGCTATCTTGATCTGAGATGATAGACTATGGGATCCCAAATTGTACGCACTCTCATTCAATGAAGAGTTTAGTAGTGGCTTCTTTTGTGATATTCTTCTTGCAGGTCGCCATAATGGCCATCTTTGAGAATCTGTCGACGACCACAAAAATACAGTCGTTTCCATGCTTAGTAAAAGGAAGGTCCAACATGTAATCCATGGATATGGATTCCCAAGGTCGACTAAGGGTAGGCAATGAAATATAGAGGCCTTGCTTCTTGATGTTCAGTTTGGAAATGGCACAGGCAGTGTAGGATCTGATGTACTTCCTGACATCTTATCGAAGATTCGGTCGGTAGAAATACTTCTGTAGTACTACCATTGTTTTCTCGACCCCGAAATGTCCAGTGACCCGACTGTAGTGCACTTCCCAAATCATCTTGGCATGCTCGCTTGAAGGAACACAAAGGTGTTCCAAGTGGCATAACAATGCATCATGGAGGTGAAAATCTGGCACTTGCTAACCCTCTAAGAGCATTTGGTATGTGTGGCCGAATTCTGGGTCGCTTTTGTAGAGCAGTGGCCAATCATAAGTCTCGTGCCCACAACAGTTGAGCACGGTGGTTAACGCCATGATCGTGGGTCAGTTGAGGGAGTCTACAACATTATTGGTGCTACCCTGCTTGTACTTTATATTCAAATGGAATTGTTGTAGGTATGTGGACCACTTTTGATGGAGATCATTCTGTAACTTCCCATGTGTCTGTATGAACTGCAAGAGTCGGTGGTCTGTGTGGATGATTGTTTACTTCCACAAATTGTATTACTTCCATTGTTGACAGGCCTGCACAATGGAATACATCTCTTTGTCATAAGTGGGATACTTACAGACTATGTATCAAAGTGTCTTACTATGATATGCCACTTGATTCCTCTGTTGAGTAAGGACTACCCCAATAGCATAGTCAGAGGCATCTATCTCGATCTCAAATGGTTGTTGCAAGCATGGTAATTGTTGGCATTATGGCACAGGTTTGGAGCTATGGCATAGGTGTTGTCCTTGATGGCAACCTTCTTTGGTAAACAGATCTCAGTTCAGGCACTCAAAAAGTAGAGAAATACATATACGCAGGTTCATCTAGACGAAGGCGCGTATACACGCGAGTTATACATTACAAAAGCGCGCATATGTTGGTGATCATTCTTTTGGTCCATGGCAGTTAGATCTTGGAACTTGAACCTATGTTTTGGACCATGGCGTCTCGTCAATTGTGTCGATCCCTAGTTTTGGGTTCATGGTATTGAAATGTTATGGTTTTGGACCATGGTATTGGGGAAAGCCTAGGACTATAAAAGAGGAAGGAGATCTTGTGACAAATCACCATCTGGATTATTATTGAAGATCTGAAAAAGGGCTAGAGCTGGTATATTGGATGGTGACGCAGATCTGGATCTGAAGGAAGAAGGAACCTTAGCGCAAAAGGAAGGATAAGGTCTATTCATGGGCCATAATCTTTAAGCCTAAATGATAGTATCTCTGTATGATTTTGATCTGCTTGATGTGGCGCTTATCTAATTTATAAGTCTGATAATCTGGGTTAATTAGTGATTGAATATCTGGAAGAGTGTGTTGTCCTTTATAGATCTGTACACGGGTTCAGTGAAGCGAAGGCGCGTATACACGCCGTTCAGGGGAAGTAAAGGCGCGTATACGCAGGTTGTTCCATACGCAGATGCGTATGCACGCAAGTTGCAGACGGTTGAAATTGCGTATATGCCTTAAGTTGTGATCTAGCTGTTTCTGCTTATTGCTGATGTGTTTTGGGTTTTGTTTCTGTTGTGTGGTTTCTGGTACAGTGTTCTGTGTACAGCTGTCAAAGAAGTATCTACTTGTTTCAGATCTAGTTGGTGAAAAGGAGATTGGTTGATTCTTGATGATTGTTTGATGTTCATGGATCCAGTTTGAAAATTGATGAAAAGTGATCTGGAAGAAAAAGAAGGTTGTAGCCCTCTGTAGGCCAGATCCTACTACTAGTATATCTTGGCTAGTGCAAAAGTTAAAGGGGGTTGTTGCTCCCTTCCAGGAGAAACTGGAGAACGAGAGAGAGTTGTAGCTCTCTGCAGGTTGCAGCCTGCGTACTAGTAAAAAGACTGCACCAGTACATTGTAAAATAAGTTTTCTAATTTAAAAGGAAGATAGAGACAAATTGCAGCAGGTGGTTTTCACCCACATTGGTTTTCCACCTTATATCTTGTGTTCTTGTGTCTGATTGTCTTTCTGCTCTATTTTGCTGTCTCTGGATACTGTTATTTGATTATGCATCACTGACTAACAATCATCATCAGAAATATTAAGTAAAGTAAAATCATGTTCTGTATACGCGGGTTTCCTTCTGCATAATCGCGTACATACGCAGGTTTATTAAATTGAAGTAACGTATATCATTTGTTTTGAAAAAGAATAATTATCCTGATAATACTGATTCACCCCCCCTCTCAGTATTATTTTCAACAGAAACCAAGTATGATGATTAAAATTGATATGTCAAAATCTTATGATATGATCATTTGGGATTACTTGTTATAGGTTATGGATACATTTGGTTTTTTGTGGCAATGGATCTCTTATCTCTATTCCATTTTATTCAATTTTGATTAATGGTTCTTAGTTTGTTACTTTTAATTCATCATGTGGATTACATTAGGGAGATCCATTGATGCAGGAGCATCTAGACCTGGCCAGCAATGTGACGGGGTGGTCACATGTTGTGGCTAATGCAAGATTGGAGGAAGACTTAGTTGTTAAATTTGTATTAATTTCAATAAGGGTAAGTAGTTAAGAGTGGTCTAATTAGGAATAAATGGCAAGTGATCATCCCTGCGTGGAGATCAAGCCAAGTGGTCTAGTTTTTTTAGATGAAGATAAGATTGATTTATAACTGTATAACTAAATCCTTCTTGTGTGGAAAGAAGTAGTTAGATATGACATATGTATAACTTCTTTTTGGGGATTTTTAAAAAGGAGAGGCAGCAAGGGGGAGACAGAGAAAAAGAGAGGACCCGAGGCACTTGTAAGCCTACAAGAAATATGAAAAGAGGAGGCCATTAATTAGAGTAAATCAGGGCTGAGAAGGAAAAAAAACCTTAAGATATATGTTTGTATACAGAGGTTTGACTGGGGTGTTAAGTTCTCTGTCTCATGGTGAGTTCCAATTCCATTCGAGTTTAGTGGTGACAGATGTAATGTTAAACTAGTTTATGGTTGTTCTATCCATTTGCTCTCTCTGGTATTTATGGTTGTTCCGATGTCATATCACATTAGTTCCATTTCATTTGGTAATGTTATATACGGTGGTTCCCTCGCTCCATGTTGTGGCTTGGATTAGTGGTTGTTTTAAATTGTTCCTTTCCTGGTAACTAACCCATGTTTGAAAGCTCTAAGAAAATCCGCAAAAACCTCGGCTGAGTCCATAAGCTCTAGCCCACCGAAGGCAGAGCCAGAGGTTGTGGAGAAAGAAGAGTCAAAGCCACTGCTGAGCGTTAAAACACCGAATGCTGAAGAGGAAGCCATCGAGCCGTTTCAAGATTCGACGAGCCAAGAGTCGAGGTTGAGGTTGTGGCAGACAAAGAAGTCCCCAACAGATTGTATCTCATCCAATTGACTGCGAAGAAAGCCTACCTCACCAGTTCTTTGGCGAACTTGTGCTTGGATATTTTGCATGCTTCATACATGTTCATGATTAGTTGTTTTTGGTGAAGAACAAGCTGGAGTAGGGTGCCATAATCTTGAATGCCTGTAGCAGTATAATTGAGGAGGTCGAATTTTCATAGGGCCTATAGCAGTTTACTTAGAGAAGGTTCGAATTGGTATGAAGGTCGTGCAGCCTTAGGCCTGCATCATTTTTTGGTATCAGAGCGGGAAAATATTTCGTGCGGAAAGGAGTTTTTGTGTGCTGAGAAAGAAGAGTGTGACTAGCCAAGGTGACAGAGCTGGTAATCAGAAAGACTAGCAGGACAAAAAGATAAAACAAGCGTGTTTTGTGTGCAAGGGTTCAAAGGTTGCACAGGGAGAAGCAGGTCTTGGAAAAAGACAAAAGCTGACAGTAGCAAGGAGGTAAGATAACAAAGATGGGATGTGATTAATACTCCGAAGGAAAAATTGTAGAGGGCAAATGGCCAAGGACAATAGAGATCAAAGATAACAGGGATCAAAGATAGCAGAGAGAGTTGAGAATTTCATTCTCAAGGGAGAGTGAGAACTTGCAGAAGCCTAGGAGGAGTAAAGATGTTGCTCAAAGAGAAGGTTCCAGATAGAAGACCATGCTTACCAAAAGACTGAGCATGGAGAGCTTAGTGAGGTAAGATTGCAGTGAGGAGGACTTGCTATTGCGAAGGCTTGTTGCAGTGGAGTGAGGAGCTCATGAAGAGAAGATGAAGACAAAGATGATGGAAGATCATTGTAGAAGTTCTGAAGAAAGCCACTATAGAGGAAAGGATGCCAAGACAAAAGGCATGAAGAGGATGAGTCAAGAAGAGGAGCTTGACAAGCAACTTGCTGACATGAAAGCAAGATTGGAGATATTGACAGAGCTGCTACAAGACCTAGAAGACCAGAAAAGAAGATGGACCTTTCCACTAAAAGGAAAGAAGGTGATTTGGCACTCATTACAGATGAGGTGGAAGCAAAAGGAGATTTCCATATGGACAAAGGAACTCAAATTCTTTGAGTCAAGGATAAGAATTAAAGATGCCACAGGCAAAATTGTTCAGAGGAAAATGCTTGAAGAAGCAGGAAAAGAAGATGAAACAAAAGAAGTTATCTGCAAGCCAGAGGAAGGAATATCTCTGGATGATGATGAGGAAGAGGTGAGATTGTATGAGGGTCTCAAAATTTCAGAAGAAAAATTGCATCAGCATACTGAAATGTTGACAAGAATACTAGAAGGAAGCTCAAGGAGATATACTGAAATGTTGACAGGAAGACTAGAAGGAAATTTAGATAAACAGGTTGAACTAGTGACAGAAGGTAAAACTGATGGAACCACGGAAACACAACCTTATGGGAAAGATGAAGATAAAGTAATTGATGTTCCACATAAGCTTCCAACATTGCATACACCGTTGTCAGAAATCTTGGCTACAATGTTAACCCTCGAAGGAAGTTCAGGTATGCAAGTAGGCCATATGAGAATCAGGAAGAGTGTTTTATCAGTAGAAAAGAATTAATTAATTCAAGATGTAACATCTAAAAAATATTTTGTAGAGGATGTGCAACTTTCCAAGAACAACCTGAGAAAGACAGAAGAGGTCAAAGAGGGTTTAAATGGCGTGGAAGTATCAGTTCGACAAGCAGGGGAAGAAAAATCATCATTTAATATTTCATTTGTTGATCAATGAAAATTTGGAGGAAATGCCATCAAATGTAGTGATCAACCCTGTTCTGTTCTTGTGGTTTGGGATGCGCATCAAGCTGGCTCCCTTAAGAAGTTGGCCAGTGGGGACATAAAATCAATTGAAGGTAGGGTTAAGTTGCCGACATCTTGTCTTCACAGTGATAGAGGTAATCTTACAGCCTTAAAAGAAACTCAAAATTTGGAAAATTTAACATTGTTTTCAAGCGATTCAGTATCACCCACATGGAGTGTAGTTGACAATCCTGGAAGAGAAAAATGCATAGAAGACGACAGCTCAAAAATATTAGTGAAAGCAATAGATAAAGTTAAAAAAGGACAACCAATGAAGATTGTCAAAGAAGTTCATGAAGAAGAGACTATGATTTCTGAAAACATAGTAAAAGATCATCATGCTGTCATGATGATAGGCATGATTGAGTCAACCATGGGAGATGTTGAGTTGATCAACCTGAAAAAGATACCTCAAGGAAGAAGACATGAAGCAAAAATTCACCTAGCAAAAGGCAGAAAAAAGGAAGAAGAGCTGACAATGACAAGAAGTCAACAACCAGATCAAGGAGAAGAAGAAAGAAGCTCTCATCAAGAAGCTAATGTATGGGAAAAGGAGCTAGAGTTACTGGAGAAATGGCTAAAAACACTAGTAACTGATGAATACTGCAAGATATTTTCCACATTTATTCCTCAGCCCTTGTCACGATCAACTGGGAGAGGAATTTGTAGAGACAAAGAGATGGTTGGTAGAGGTTGCATGCCACCCCCTTTCGCTGGACACCTTCAACGCCCAGGCATGGGGCCTGAAATATATGGTCCAGCCATGGGACCTCCTACAGGTCATCATCCCTTAGATCTGTTACCACTGCCAGAAATTTTGGAACATAAGCTTACAACACAAAGTATGGAGATGCAAATGCCTACAATGGGAAATCAAAGGTTAGCTGCAACACATGGAGCTTTGAGACAAGATCTTGTTATGTCTCAACGTGAACTGAAGCGATTGAATTCACAAATTGCAGCTATGCGGAATGATAAGGATCAGCAAATTAGAACTTTTTTGGACAAAATTGCAAATATGGAGGCAGATCTTCGGGCTAGTGAATCTATCAAGGTAAAGTTGCAACAAGCTCGTTCTGATGCGCAGAGTCTTCAATCAGCTAGACAAGATTTAAATGAACAAGTGCAACAGCCAAATCAAGAATTGCAGTGAGCCCACGTAGAAGTTCAACAGATTCCTGCTATGCATATAGAAGTAGAGAGCTTGAGGCAAGAGCTTCAACGTGGAAGGGCTACATTCGAGTATGAAAAGACTGCAAGCAGTAAGCAAGCAGTAAAGGAAGCAGAAGCAGAGGAAGAAGTTCACAACTGTGAACCAGGGCAAGGAGGCATTATTAGAATAGATGATATGGAGGAAAAGCTTGAAAACTCTTTGAAGAAGTTAAATCAACACATTGAAGTGTTGATGAAAGAAGGAAGTCCAGAACAACAAGTTGAAATGATCTTGAAAGGAGGCTGTAGGTTTTAACCCCGTACAGAAATTACCTGCATACGAATTCTAAATCACAAGAAAAATAAAAATGCGAGAGCATAACACATAAAACACATATACACAGAGATTCCCCACTGGATCTCAAAACCGAGACTACCAGCTTGATTTTTCATTATGTTCCTTTCAATGTTACAATACATATTTATACATGCCGAAGCATCCAATACCATGGACTGAAAAACCATCACGTCCAATACCATGGACCAAAAAACCATTGATCCAGATAAAATGGCAAAAATCCTAAGAAAGAAAAACATTATAACTCAATTCTCAGCTCCCGGTACCATCAGACAAAATTTAAAATCTGTTAAGGATGATATTGACAAGCAGCAGCTTAAAGGAGTCTATAAAATAGATTGTTCGTGTGGGAAAAGCTACAGAGGTGAAACTGGTCGCTCCCTCCAGACAAGACTGAAAGAACATGGTGATGACATCAGGAATGGAAGATCTTGTACCTCAGCCTTGGCAGAGCACTCCTCAAAGACTAAACACCACATCTGCTTAGAAAACGCATCAATTATCGCGAGAGAAGAGCAGCATCAGAGACGGAAAATCAGAGAAGCCCTTGAAATCTTGAAGCATCCTTGTAATCTGAACAGAGACAGCGGTTTGGAGATTAGCGGAAGCTGGCTTTCCCTGATCAGTGAAATCAAGAAACTTCAACCCAACCCCAGGTAAGTTGTCGAGCAGGTCAGTTTTTCCCTCCCTTTCCCTTTTCTATTATGATTAGTCAGTTCTTTTTTGTTTCATTAGTAGTATTATTTCCATGGATTTTAAATATAATTTAGACATTAATGTAGGTTTTAATATAGTTTAGATTTTAATATAGAATTTAATATAGAATTTAGGTTATATTAATATTAATTTATATAGATATTGATATAGATATTAGAAAAGAGATTAGGTTTTATAGATATTAATACTATTATATATATTAAGTTTTATAGATATTAATATTAATATAGATTTTAGGTTATATAATATTAAGTTATATATAGATTAAGTTTTATAAATATTAAGTTATATAGACATTAGGTTATATAAATATTAATGTTATATAGATATTAGGATTTATGATATTAATATTAATATATATATTAGGTTTTATAGATATTAATATTAATATAGATTTTAGGTTATATAAAGATTATGTTTTATAGATATTAATTAAATGATATTAATTTATAAAAATTAAAGTTAAATTTAAGTTTCATTATTAATCTTTCATGCCGACCTGTGCTGTTCCTTTAATATTCATTCCCTCATGAGTATTTATTTCTTCCATCTTGCTCTTCTTTTTGGCTCCTTCTTTTATCATCTTTCTCTTTACCCGAATTGATGGATCCATTTGGGATTTGAAACGTTGGTGTAAAAATTCTCTTACTGTGGATTCTCCGATCAAAGATTCAAAAAGCACAAACCACAGATCTCTGAAATCCAAGGTCAAATGACATTAGCAATATGCCATGTGGTGTTGGGAGGTTAGCCAAGGGTATGGCCACGTGGATGCCATGTTCCAATGGGAAAGGTTGATGTGGCACTTAACTTTGAATGGCCATAATTTTTTATCTAGAGCTCAGATCAGGATGAAATTTATATCACTGTAATCATCTCGATAGGGAAAATGCAATGAAATCATTTATCTAACGTTTTATAGAAGTTGAAAAAGATTAATAAACCCCATTTCCATAACAACACCTTGGATCTTAGGCCAACATAATAACTATCTCCTCTTAATTAGTGTAGAAAATCCTGTAGATTCAGAAGCTCATGTAATCTATGAAAAAAGGAGACAAGAATCTACTTCTACTCTTTACGGGAGAAGCCCATAAAGATTGAGACATCAATGACACATAACACAATAAATATCTGAGGAAAGCCTCAGATCAAAACCACCTATCTATATTACATTAATCCGGAAAATCAAGATGATATTACAATGTTGTTCTCATAAGAATAATCCCAAAACTCAGTAAAATCAATCTCCTAGCTCACAAGCAAGCTCAAGCTAAATCCATACCTCTTCTCTTCTCTCCAAGCTCCCTTTTTCCTTGCATCCTTGGTCAAAGAATTCAGATAAATTCAATATGCTCTACTCAACCTTGAGCTTAAACTGCACAAGTATTTCCTATCCTCTTCTTGATGACTTCCTTTGGTCAATACTTTGCCAAATTTCCAACCCACCAAACTTCTAATTATTTTCACAATTCCTGAGAGAGTTAGCCTTTATTTAAAGGGAAATTCCTCATCTTTAAGTGTGCAATCCCTTATAGGTTCAGTTCCTAATTGCATGCACTATTAGTGCAACTTAGAAAAACATAAAACAAATTGTACATTGTCCCTGCACTCTAGTCTCAATTAGGTCTTTCTCATAATCCACATGCATGAGTTTTTGATAATGGAATATTCAGCTAACTAGGGTAGCACTAGTTGAGTGCACTAATGCATCAACTGAATGTTAACTCACTATTAGTTCCTCAAACAGTTTGGAACTAATTTAACTGGACTTAACTAAATAAAGTGAGTTAACTAATCACAACTCATACTTAACTCATCCTGGACCCCTATAATATAAGGAGAATATATACATGACTTCAGAAATACTTCCAACTCGAAATTCTTAAGTTAATTAAGTTATTTAAACTTAATTAACTATTTACAAGTTCCTATGAGAAAAGAATTACAATTTAATTCACAATTTAATTCAAGGACAAATTAAATTGGAATTTCTGGATTCTATTTTTAACATTTCTTGTTTATATTTTCAAAACTCCCTCTCAACGAGAAAGGAGTTGAACTTGAACCTAATTCTGAACCTTTGGAATGTTTTGCATGAAACACTTATCTCGAGTGTTGTAGCTCCAACATATCTAGAAACAAAAAAATCCAACTTGAATAAGAATGATGCCTCCGTCATCAAAGTCTCTAACTACTATTGCCTCCTTCAACTGAAAACTTCGTGATTCTAATGAATTTTCCTTTCTTCACTTGTTTTCAACCCTCTCTATGCTCTTCAGTATCTGATTTCTCTAGCCTATGTCACTTTTATCTTTGACTGCATCAATCCCATTGATTCCTCCTATTACTATGTACTTTGGGATCCCATAGCAAGGTACGATCCATGAGATAAAACCACTCAATGGACCCTACCCAATTTTAGCCCTCTTGGGACTATCAATTTAAATCGCCCCACCTCACACCTAGAGGTATGGCTGCATGTGATCCCTCTGCCCACTTGGCTCAAAATTTTCCGCTACTGGAGGTCTCTGCATGAATGGATGACACCAATCGGTCTCCTCTCGGCCTCTTTAATTGTGGCTGCTCCATAATTACCTGAGACTACTTTTGAGACTACTTGAGTGGATCTCTCCACTTAGTCTCCTCTTAGACTCTCTAGTTGTGGCTACTCCACAAATTCCTGTAGCTACTTCTAAGGCTTCTTCTGGGGCTTCATGTAGAGAGGTAATTTACTCTCCCTCTCAACCACCAAGTCTCTAACCTTTTCTTTGCTTCTCAAGGCTTTGCATGCATCTTGAACCTCAAGAGCATATAGGTTTTTGACCTGTGCAATGATATATTTAACCTGTCTCGTGATGATGTGTCTACGGAAAACCTTTCCCTTACCAAAAAACCACTTCATAGCCACATTCTTCCAATACTGCAACTAAAATAAGATTCTTCTTTAGTCTTAGAACATACATCATATCTGTGATCCTGAGAGGGGAGCTAGACTCCCTTTGAAAGGTAACCGTACTGATCTTAGTAGCTCTATACCTATCATCATCTCCAAACTCTATGCTCTGTTTGAGGTCTTTCTCCTCCAAATCGCTAAAGAGATCTTTATTCCCCGTCATATGGAATTAGGCACCACTGTCAAGATACCACATGCCTCCCATGGAAGTGTCGGCCATGCATGCAATGAGAGTGAAATCAAGTTCAAATTGTGAAGCTAGAGCCTCACCTGTTGTCACTCTTGTCGACTCCTTCTTGCTTGCTTTCTTTTGTGGGCAGTTCTTGGCATAGGGATTGCACTCATGACAGTGAAAACACTTGACTTTCGTCAAATCCATCTTCTTTTCACCCTCGTCATCTTGGGAATTCTTTCCCTTTACCCACTTTGATATCGAAGGAATTCATTTGAAATCCCCAATATTCAAAGTCCAATCCATAAAGTGGCTATTTTCAATAATCAAATAAATATAATAAAGTGGCCATATAACTTCTATAACTATATAAAAAAGTGGTTGTCGGAGGACCCACCTTCCACGTCATTGTTTCCACTCCCACGTATCGGAGGTAATGCATATCAGAGATTTCCTTTCAAAACACATTTAAAAACTTTGACAACACCATTCCTCATTACATTGATATGATTCTGCTTTGATATGTCGATACATCTTGCCTCTCTAAATTCTGATAATCATATCCCTCCGATCTCTAATTTTTTAATGGTCATGATCACCGATATCTTAATGTGCATCCTCCCTGACCTCCGATATATGCCATGGCTCTGAAATGTCAGACCCGATATGGTTATAGAATTTTTTTAATTTTAGCATTAGGTCCACTCATTATATCATGACTTTTTTTATTGGCTCACAGCCAAACCTCTGATTTCTGATATTCCTCCGGATTCGATGAGCATATAAACAATGGTTTAATGTTGATATTGCATTTTCTCCTTAATGATATTTCTTTAAATCATAAGTTTTATATTATTTCCATTGTTAAAAGTCTCGATATCCATTTCTCCAATACATGTTAATGTATGCCACTTGTTACCTCTTATAAGCCATTGTGATATAAATTTAAAAATTGGTTTGAATTTATATTGATTTTGGGCATAATTCAATTTATTTACAAATTTTTTTTTACACCATTTGTAATATAATTATGTTTTCTTTTGACAGTGAGATTTTGATAAAGACCAATAGTGAAACAATATATGGTCAATAATACGATTACTAATGAAATTCCTCTAAGTGGAAAATGGATATATTAATAGGAAAAGGTTGTTGAAACAATGAAACCAAGGATATAATTTTAGCACTGCACAAATCAAATGGAGCAATTCGTTCTACTATGCTCATATCCATTTTCCGATAATTCCAACTGAAGGCATCTTTGTTGTAACTAACTTTGTTGTTGAGAGATATGGGGAGTTTTTTTATATTTTCCCATTTTGTATAAATACTCAGCTATGGGCTGAGATTGAAGGAGGAGGATATTTGAATCCAAGAGAAGAAGCAGAATAATATAGGAGCTTATAGCTTGTTTATAGAGATATTTCAATGCTCATGTGCACTATTGTAGTGAGATCCGAGCCTTTCTTTACATATTGTAGGGAATCGAGCTTACTGGAAGCAGGGGATTTGCACTACTATAATCTTCTGAGATTTATGTAACTTGGTTCATATTCATAATAAGATTTATTTATGTAATTTTTTTCATAACGCTAATATTTTCATTGGTTATTGTAAATAAATTCTTTAGCTTTCAAATACATTTATGGTGTGTGAGTAGATTAGTTAGCTTTAGCACTATTGTTAAATGTTACCTATTAGTTCAATTAAAATCTAATCAAGCTATCTTGCACGATTAGTTAGAAATGTGTCTTGAAAACTAGAAATTGTATAAGAATATACTCTTATTTCTTTAGGCTCCCTAAATATCTAACAATTTAAAGTTATATATGTCCTTCTTTTCTACATGTCATTTTATTAGAACAATTTCAATATTATGGCATGAATATTTCGTTTCTTATGCATGTGTTTATTAGGAGTTGGAGTTATTTACAGTTAAGTGTTTGGTAACTATTTATTAGGGATTTAGCTTTTTATATCTGCTTTAACAAGGATTAGATATTATGAACTATTTCCCTGGTCTATTTCCTTTATCACATTTCAATTCCAACATGTTTCTTTTCCCTCCCTTTTATCTTTCTCTTGATTGAGAGAAATACTACTCTTTCTTTCAATCAAGATAGGTCTAGGATAAGTACATCTTCTATTAGATTTTACATTTTAGTTTTAACTACCGCATCCTAGAAGTCTCCTCATAAAGGGGTAGTCTTTAGAGTAGCTTGAGAAAGCCCAATATTAGTTTAAGGATCACTTTCTTACCTAATCAGCAAGAGGGATGATTTGATGTCTCCTCTATTGGTAAGAAAAGGGCATACTTTAAGCTAGTGGAGATCGAGAGAAGTTAACTGGACCTATTTTAGCTAGTTGGAATCACTGTTTCAATGGAAAAGGAGCTCCTCTAAGTTCCCGACTGGGTTGTCTCCCTTATAATGTTGTAGGAATATATTTTCGAGCCTTCAAATATTTTGACACTAGAAGGAAGGCCTTAAGACTTTTTGTCTATTGGAGATTTTGTATTTTAAAGTTTTATTTTAATCACAATGGCTCCTCTCAAACTTCCGATTTGGAGTTATATATCTGGACGTGCATCTGTAAATACTCCAATAGTAATAGTAAGGTACTTGTCAAAGGTAAGTTTAATGATTAGAGGAATACTTCTTCATCTGATCATTCCTTACAATTTATTCAAAAAAATTGAAATTCTACTTATCGTGATATTGATGAAGGTATTTTATGCAAGATTTTTACTCTGACATTCTCAGGAAATGCAATAAATTGGTGTAAATCTCTTCAAGTTGCCTCTATTCACAGTTGCGATCAATTTATCACAACGTGCCTTTATCAATTTCATGGTTATCATTATGAACAAGTATATGATGAATTCAAAGATTTACGAAGATTTGAAAATGAATCTCTCTTAGATTTTACTATTACATTTCAATTAGTTTTCTTATGATTCAAAACTGAAGATAAACCTTCAGAAATTGAATTGATAGATTGGTTTGAATATATTTTTTATCTTCCTCTAGTTTTAAATTCGGATGTAGAAATTGCAAGCTTTAATGACACTCTTTCAACTTTTAGTAATATTATCAAAAACTCTAATTTGGAGGTGCATATTGACCATGATGAAGTGGCCTTATCCATGTATGATAAATTATTAAATCTAGTACACACCTCTTATAGTGTTAATGATAATCATGCTGATGAACCATTATCGAAAAGCTTGCAAGAATTTGATAATCAATCACAAGAAGATACCAACAATAATCTTGAAGGACCATCTGCCATAAAAGCTGAAAAATCACTATGAATCAAATTCAAAAAATCATATTATATATAAGACAATACAAGCGGAAATTGAATTTTCCAATAATATGCAATTCGCTGTAGAGATTTCTGAATTTGCTCATGTTGATCAAAAGACAAATTTAGGGCAGCTACACAATATTATTCAAGAAAGAATTAATAAACAAATGAATGATCATAAATATGAAATTTACAATGAAGAAAATGCACAAGAATTCACAAATGGAGATATTTTTAAATTCATTGCTTTTGATTCTCATTTTCACCACTATCTTGATATTTTTGCTGATAACAATTTATCACCTCTTTACTTTAATGTTATTTCAAAAAATAGAGAAGATGATATAAATGAATTTCCAATTAGTTTTTATCAAGATAGAAAATCATCCATAGATCATTCTTCTGGAATTAATGAACATGCACTCCATATTCCTTCTTGGTTTGATACATTAGATGAGATTGAAGGGAATTATAGAGAATGTTGTGAAGTCATTTATGATAATTACTCTGACATTGATGATGGTGATTTGTATTCTTCTCAAGTGAATCCTCATGATAAAATTGAAATCATATGTGAAAGTGAAGAACACTCTAACTCAAAAATATTTCCCACTAGTTCTCGTTTTCAAACAAATAATCATACTCGTGATTTGAGCATTCAAGAACCCATTCCAATCCATGATTTTTATGATGATCGAATTCTCACTTCTATTCATAATCCTGACCCTCTCTTTAATTCACAAATTGGTATTGGTGATCAATCTAATTCCATTATTATGACCAATTCTTGTGAATAGGAATTTGTTTAAAACAGTCTCAATTGCGTTGTAACATTAATTTTAATAATAGTGTAAACTACGATTTGATTTTGTTATTTTTCCTTCAATTATTTTGTTTGATTTTTTTTTCTAAATTTGACTAATTCTATTAATGTAACAAAATAGTACAAGGAGGCAGTGGCCTCCAGAGAGCATGTCCAAAATATGCCATGTTTAACAACAACAACTGAAAGAGACTGCCCTCACCATGGAAACCAGTCCAAAATTATAAAAGTTTGCTGCTGATGCAGGGGTAACAGCCTATAGTACCAAAGTTTCTAAAACAATTAACAAAATTAACAACATTGCATGATAAAAAACACTCGAATAGAGCCGGGAACCCCAGAACCTAAAAGGACCTTGACCATCTAGGTGTCGTTAGGCAGAGGAGGTTCTTCCACTATCAGACACCTATACGCCTCCATGTCTTCTTCTGCATCTTGTTTATCTCTCAGATTTTCTTCCATCTTCTTGAAGCGGCCTGGATTGGCGCATTCTTGAGCTACCTCTATGTGTCCCTAAGCTGCTTCTTTGCATCCCTGAGCAGCTTCCAGGGGCTTTCTCTTACTAATGGTGTTCCGATCCTAAGTATTGTGGGCTGGGTCTTCAGATTTTTGTGGCTCCTCTCTAAATGCCACAGAGATAGTTGCTATTATGCAGGGACATTCCAGCGTGTAGCGAAATTGAAATTAAGCCAAATGGCTAGGATGCAAGGATGAAACAAAGGCAATAGGAGGCTAGGGAGAAACATCAATAGGCCAAGAACCTGCAGTCTGATCTCGCCCCCGACTGCTGCGAGTGGCTCAGTAGCATCCAGAGAAATGAGCTGTCGAAGGGGAGGATGAGTTGGATGGGGAGGCATCAGAGAAGGAAAAGAAGGGGGGTGATTTGTTCTTCCTCTGCTACTGCCCCTCCCACAGCGCATTCTATGATGCAGACGAGGCATGCTCTTCTGGGCAAAAACAAGCAAACGTGGACGAGAAAGAGCAGGGCCAATGAATGAGTGGGCAATTGGAGTAGAAGGAGTAAAAATCAGTGGTTTAGAGCTGATATTCAAGATCGAAGAACCAGTCCGAAGGCAACATAAAAGATTTTGTGAGAAGTGTACACCATCCACCATCTCAATGCATCACAAAATCTGGTAGCATCTCCTCATTGTCGTGTGTGAGGCAATTGCAGTTCAGAGGAGGTGGAGCAGGGGGATGGCAGTTTGAAGAGGCCATCTTAAAACTTGAATTTATGAAGCCTTAGCTTGAGCAGTGCATTAATATGCCATTAATTTCGGTGGTGACCTTCTGGGTGGAACCATGGGTGACCGGGTGGCCTTGCCACTTGCCAACCCATGGTCGCTGGATTTTACCAACGCCTTTAAACACCTGCATCTGGGAAATTATTTTGTTTGATATTAGATTTATGTTGTTATTTTTTAATTTTTAGATACCTTATGTTGGCATATTAAGCAGTTCAATATTGAACACTCAATTGATGCATTTCATGAATAAGAAATGAAGTTTCAAATCATAATCATGAAGATCAAGAGATATTATTCTTCCAATTCCAATTGATCTTCATTTCTTATCACTTGTTACTTTCCTCTAAAAATTAATGCAACAAGAGAGTGTATTCTTACAATATGACCAACTATATAATTCTATTAATGATATTTTGTTGAATCTATCAAACTTCCATCCATACTCCATTGACCTATTTGAAAGACATTTGGAAAGTTTTCCTTCACATAGGATTATTAATAATTCAACATATGTACATAAGACTAATAATTTTTTACAGGCCATTATATCTAAAAATCCATTTCCACAATATTTCATGTTATCTTCTCCTTTAAACATCTTCCAATCATTAATGGAAATCCATCCAAATGTCTATGATCCAATTGAAAGTCAGCTGGAAGGGACATTTCAACGGAAGGTTATTGCAAATAAGTTGATTTCTGTAAGTATGTTAGTAATAAATGTACATTCTGCATTCAGATTTAGTTCTCTTAGTTCAAATATATTTTTATTTTTGTTACTGATGTTTGATTTATACATACATGTAGAAAACAAAATGAGAGAATGGTTACGTTGAAAGTATAACTATACCTAGTTATGTTTCCTTCCATTCAGTTAGAAATTAGGGATAAATTAATTTAGATTAGATTTCTTTTATGTTTGCATTTATTTTATTTCATATTTTTAAGAAAGTAATGAATTTGAGTTTTTTTTTTGGCATCTCTTTTCATTTTCTGGAAAAAGTTATTTAGAACATATCAAATTTCAATCAGATCATACATACTTGTGAAAGTGTGACTGTCTTGTTTTTGCAAAAAGAAGAAAAACATCATCACATTGTTTAAAAAAAAAATAATCATATATGAAGAAATTCTAAGTTATTGTTATGGCTTGGAAATGTTTGATTCACAAGTATTTCTAAATGCTCATTTTCACCACTCTTTTCGTCCAATGTAAATTTTAAGAGGATGCAATTTGAAGGTTCATTACTTAGCATTTTTTATTAAATAAATAGATGATTTTGAACATATGAAATTTTTTACAAATGCATGGGAGAAATTGAAGATTCATGAGGTAAACTTACTCTCAAAATTCTTCCAGGTATGCATTAACCAGTTCCTCTTCATCTGTTGTTTTATTTTCTCTTTCTTATAATTTTGTTTATTATTTATGTTTTGTTTCTTTTTGCAGGTCTTCATTGGCTTGATTTTGAAGACTTGAGGTTTTCGGGAGAAGCAGTAATGATCCTCATTGAATTAGCTAAACTAGGGAGTTTCATAACCTTTAATATATTTTCTTAAAGAATTTCTTTTATTAGAAAATGGTTAAGTTGCTTTTATGCAGGATTTTTCTTAGGAACAAGAAACTTTGTGGTAGACGGACACTTCTCATTAGCTTATTATCTCTCAACATTGTTATTCACCCTTGACATTTTGGGAGCCTCATTTCTTATAATTCTACAAGATAAAATTTATTAAGATCTCAACATAGAATGAATGCTCACATGCTTATCTTTTTTTACTCTTATGTTGAGGCTTTTGTATAATTAGTCTTGGGATTTCTCTTCACTTTAATTTGGGTTTCTCTTTTAGCTTCTCCTTTCCTCATTTTTGACATGATTGGAGTTTTTGTTTTCTCCTTTCATTTTAGTCTATATTTTTTTTTCTTTTTTTTCTATTGCTTATGGTTTGATTTTGGTGGCTCTACCATGATTCAGGTGGAAGTCCTTTTTCTTACCCAACAATGTTTGGCATACATGGGAAATATTTACTCTGTCTATTTTAGTGAATTTCATTTATTATTAAAGGTATATCTTTATGGAACCATACAACTCTCTTGTTTTAAATATTTTTCATGGAGGAACACACATCCTTTCTCAGTGATAGGGTTTACCTTTTCAAGGAAAGAAATGGCCTGAGTTTAACTCAATGGATCCCACCCACCCCTCCACTTCATAAAAATCTTTGATTGATAGTCGCAGGAAAATAATTTGGAGTCAACATTATGAAAGTATCGTATCCATTAACATAAGTCTCTATTAACATCCAACCTCTTTCACTCAAATACATCATAACCTAAAGCCTGCAAATGTTCTTATCAAAAGGGTGATTAAAAGAGGAAGCATTGGAAATACATGTAAACATGTTGGGGCTATGCACGCTCGCTGGCAATGAGGCTAGGCTTGTATGGCATAAAATACAACTTCATTGGGGTATTGTTTAGGCTTGCTCATAGTGAAGCATTGTCACAGACCATTCATAACAATGGATGTATGATTTATAAAAGGAAACTCCTATTTGTACCTTCCTCTATTTCTCATAAGAGGTAATTTTAGAATAAAATTTTCCCAAATTTTGGGTTCATATTTTTACTCAAGTCTACTTTTGAGTACTAATATTTTGAAACTCGAATTTCTTAATATATTTATCTAGGACCCAAGGAAATATTTTATTGTTTGACAATTCAACGAAATCCATTATTTCTAACCTTTTTCTAAGTTAAAATTCATTATATTTAACTAGATATAACTTGTTCTTCCCAATGTGTCGCCAATGTTGTACGAAATACCCAACACCCCCCATTTTTCACTTAATTTTCATAATGGGGACCCTTTTATTCAATGTTGGTCATGTCATTTTCTGAGTTTGGGAATTTGGGTTGCTTCACTGAGTTCAATTTGTTCCTATCTTCCTATCAAAACTCATTGGAACTCATTGGGTCATTTGGTTTGTAAATGGTGCCCGATTGAAGATTGGATATTTTTCACTTCCTTGGCCTATTAAAATGTATAAATTGTACATTAATTTTGTTTCATAAATTTATTTATTTGTAAATAATTAATTTATATTTTGTATATTTTATTTTATACATAGCCCCCGAGACCAAGATTGATATAATTAAGTGGCTTTAGATTAGGCCTTAATCATTAAATAAGTGATTCTTTTTATATCAATAAAATATTATATTAGAGATATAGGAGCTTTGATATCAGAGGAATTCATTTGAAATCCCCGATATTCAAAGTCAAATCCATAAAGTGGATATTTTCAATTATTGAATGAATATAATAAAGTGGCCATATAAATTCTAAAACTATATAGTAAAGAGGTCATCAGAGGACATAGATTCTATGTCATTATTTCTGCTCCCTTATAATGGAAGTAATGCATATCAGAGATTTCCTTTTAAGACACATTTAAAAAAGACGACAACACCATTCCTTGATACTTTGATATGATTTTTCTCTGATATGTCGATACACCTTGCCTCTCCAACTTCAGATAATCATATCCCTCTAATCTCTGATATTTTGATGGTCATGATCACTGGTATCCCGATGTGCATCCTTCCTGACCTCCGAAATCTGCCATGGCTCCGATGTGTCAAACCTGATATGGTTATAGAATTTGTTTAATTTTAACACCATGACCGCTCATTATATCATGACTTTTATTATTGGCTCACACCCAAAAATATGACTTATAATATTCCTATGGATATGATGAGCATATAAACAATGGTTTAATGTTGATATCGCATTTTATCCTCAACGATATTTCTTTAAATCATAAGTTTTATATTATTTCCATTGTTAAAATTCAGGGATATCCATTTCTCCAAAATCTGTTAACTTTTGCCACTTGTCACCTCCTACAAGCCGTTGTAATATAAATTTAAAAAGCAATTTGAATTGATATTGATTTTGGGCATAATTAGGTTTATTTACAAAGTTTCTTTTAAACCATTTTTAATATAATTCTATTTTATTTTGATAGATAGCTTCCGATAAATGCTGATAGTGAAACAAGATCTAGTCAATAATATGATTTCCAACGAAATTCCTCCAGGTGGCAAATGGATCTATTAATAGGAAAAGGTTTTTGAATGAATGAAATCAATGAGATAATTTTAGCACTGCACAAATCAAACAGAGCATTTCGTTCTACTCTGCTCATATGCATTTTTCCATAATTCCAACTGAAGCCATCTTTTCCATAACTAACTTTGTTGTTGAGAGATATGGGGAGTCTATTATATATTCCCATTTTGTATAAATTATCATCTCTGGGCTAAGATTCAAGGAGGAGGGGATTCAAATCCATGAGAAGAGGAAAAACAATATAGGAGCTTATAGCTTGTTTGTAGAGGGAGTTCAGTGCTCATGTGCACTACTGTAGTGGGATTCAGGCTTTTTTTGTACACATGGAACCAAGCTTACTAGAAATAGGGGATTTATACTATTGTAATCTTCTGAGGTTTATGTAACTTGGTTCATATTCATAATAAGATTTATTTATTAAATTATGTGCATAACACTACTATTTCCATCGGTTATTGTAAATAAATTCTCCATTCTTCAAATACATTTCTGGTGTATGATTAGATTAGTTGGCCTTAGCACTATTGTTAAATGTTACCTGTTAGCTCATTTAAAATATGATGAATCTATATTGCAGTATTAGTCAGAAATACATCTTGAAAACTAGAAATTGTATGAAAACAAACTTTTATTTCTTTAGGCTAGCTAGCTATCTAAC